>OU892283.1:17967874-18276822 GCA_917834065.1 Ceutorhynchus assimilis
TGCTAGCTGGGTGCAATAGGGTGCTAAAAAATTGGACCTATTGGAAACCGGGGGAGGGGGGGCTCGCGTTACATTAGCGCCCCCCGGTGAAAATGTTCTATAACTCGCTGGAGGGTGTGGTGCTAGCCTTGTAAGTTGGGTGCTAGGTGGGTGCAATAGGGTGCTAAAAAATTGGACCTGTTGGATAACCGGGGGGGGGGCTCGCGTTACATTAGCCCCCCCCGGTGAAAATGTTCTATAACTCGCTGGAGGATGTGGTACTAGCTCTGTTAGTTGGGTGCTAGGTGGGTGCAATAGGGTGCTAAAATATTGAGCTTATTGGGAAACTGGGGGGGCTAGTGTAACGGACCCGTATATTATGTTATGTATATCAAGCCTGATTTAAGTACCACTGTTAATATTTTGAGCAGGTATTAAAACAAGAATAATAAAGAGTTTTGGCAATATTTGAAAAGGGTCCTTAGATATCTTAAGGGTTAATGTGAAGTTGACACAATATTTCAGTTGTGAATATATCAATTTCTTGAGTGATTCTATTAATCCTGAATAAGAAGGTGGAGATGCATGATATAAACAATATAAAAGGCACAACAGGATATTTGTTTGAAATTTGTGTGATATGTTGGAATACAAAAAGGTAGTTGTCAGTAGCGGCATCATCTACTGAAGCCGAATATATGGTTTTCTTTTTAAAGCTGCCACAGAAGCTCTTTGGTTAAAATCATTAGCAGAAAATATGCATAAACATTAATATCAGAGTCAATTATGACCTAGGAGGACAACAATGGACCTCAATAAGTATTACAAATAATCCAACAAATCACAAAAGATCAAATCATATTGAATTGATCGTAATTAATATAAAATATTAATTTGTCCACAGATAAACCACTAGCAGACATGTTTACCAAACCATTGATGCAAGTGAAATTTGAGACATTAGAATGGAATTAGGCTTAGTAAATAAGTTAAATGGTTTGATTAGGTTTTTCTGGGTTTTCCCTAATCCCGAGCAGCAAATGCTGGACCTTATTGTAATTTTCCCCAGAAAAGACACACATAAGGAAAGCGGGCCTATTTATGTTATACTAGGGTTAAGTTGTATTACACTTTTAGTATAATTGATCAAATTTTTGAGATGGCGTGATGGATAAACTGATATTCATATCAGTGAAACAAAAATTAATAAATTAAACTTTGATTATTAGCCTATACTTTACTAATTTATATAGCAGCTATGGATGACTGAATGTGTTTATAATAGTTTTTATATGTAAGGTAAACAGATGAGGAATCGTTTACTTAAGAAAGGGTTTGTAATTCTTTCTTTTGATGTTGAGTCAGTATAGTTATTTCTATGAGTTCACACGCTCTGATTTCCACGCTGTGTTCGATATAATAAATATATTGAATATCGATAATTACCAAGTTCTTTTATTTCTTAGTCCATTTCCCAATAATCAGTTCCGAATATTTAAATTTTATCAGTGGTATAAATAATTATTAGCACGCCACTGTATAGCATATCATTGAGGTAGGTATTCGAAATTTTTAATCATAAAAATACGCTAATCGAAACATATAACAATTGCTAATAAAATTGATTTAATGAAAAATAATAATTTCTCTTTGCACGCCACTGTACAGCATATCATTGAGATATTCGATATTTTTAATCATAGTAAATATGCTGGCTGAAAGGTATAACAATTGCTAAAAAATTCACCGGTAAGAACGATTCAGGATGGTTTAGAACGGAAAAATCGAAAAAATTAATATGGTTATGTTAAATAAACGATATTTTAAAACCAAAGGCAAATATCAAAATTTTGAGAAATTGGTTTCTTAATAATATGTATATGATTAAAGTGAACTAAACAAATGAAACTTCAGATGATTATTTTAAAATTATGCACCTTTGAATGTAAAAATCGGTGAGCCATTAATACATTATTCCGAAAATGGGCGAATATCAGTACGCTACTGGACACCACATTATTTAAGTTTTTTTTTTTTATTATTGTAAATAAACCAGGATATCGTGGGGTATATCAAACAGCAGCATAAGATGCAAGATTTATTGTACAGGATGATTTAGGTGCTTAAAAGTTGAAAAAAGTGGAGGTTATGAAAAAAAGTCGATATTTTTAAAACTAAGGCAGGTATAAAAAATTTGAGAAATTACTTTTTTTGCAGAAGATCATTAATTAAAATGCCGCATAGAAATAAAATTTAAAAAATTATCTGAGAAAGTTACACACATTCAAATTTGGGATGAAAATCATGGACTCTTTTAACACCCTGTATAAAAAAAATTAGCGATTTAAAAAAAATTCAAAATAGCAATTTTTTTCACAAAAAGTCAATCTGTCAGCCCGTGAAAACCGCAAGTCGATATCTAGTCTGGTTCCAAAAATATCAAGCTTGAAAGTTAGGCGATATTTACCTTGTTCGAAAGCAATTGTCCAGCAGTTTAGTTTGCCAGGGACGGACTAGCTTTAACGCAATAATGACACTGAGGAAATATTAGTAGAAAGGATTTATTTTCACTGTCGCGAAATAAGGGCTAATATTGAAGTATTGTCGAGAGTCGAACAATCTTTCAATAAAATAGGTATGGAATACATAAGATAAGAAGGATTTCATGTTGAGTCGACATAAAAAATTATTTAATAAAAAACCATTAATACACAAAAACAGATTTTTCTCGAAAGCAGCTCATTTTTTCGACATCGAATAAGAATACCTTTTTTCTAGTTCAAGGTTGAAACTGTATAATAGTATATTAAAGTATAAGTGGATATTAAGGTCTTTAAAACACGCGCGATTTTTCGAGCACGACGGCGCAGCCGAGTGCTCGAAATAGAGCAAGTGTTTTAATGACCAGTTATCCACGAATACTTTACACTATTTTTTTTTATTGGTATACGTTCAAATCATAAATTACTAATAATTGTAGAATGCTAAATTTGTGCTTGACACTTGTTACATTTTATTTGACGTTATCTATAAGTACCTAACCTACTCCTGACAAATCAATTGACATTTAGACCTTTCTCGGGTTGTTGGTTGTTGATGTTGTCATTGGTAACTTTAAAACACGCGCGTTTTTGAATGTTGGATTTAAACACGCTGAGGAGTACTTTAAATAAGTGAAATAGGTTATCAATAAAAAAAATATATTATTGCTATGCCTATATCATACAGGGTGTAAAAAAAATTAGCATTATTTTGTTAAAGCTAGTCTGTCCCTTGCAAACTAGATTGGCCAAGTATGTTTGAAAGGGTCCATTTCAAGCGGTCTTATCTAGTATCCATCATATTAAAAGAAAAAAAAATTACACGAAGTATTTTAAAAGTTATCAATAAATAACCGATTTTCAGAGGCGTCCTTTAGAAGCACGTAACTTCGTAGGGGGGGGGGGGGGGGGGGGCGTAGGATTTTTTTTTCATGGGAAGTTCTCATGTTATTTTTTTGTGTTCTGAATGTGAGAGATTGCCCACATATTCTGGGACACCCTGTATATATATTTATTTTTTTTGAAACATTTATTGATTTATTCAATTTAGATTAACAATTACTATTTACGCTATTTAATCTAAATTTGTAGGGTATGGATATCGCCGAGGCTGAAGCTTTTACCGAAGGACGCCGGGTATACAGATGGCGAATGCCGGACTTTTTTCAAATCTGATTTTATTCGTTTTTTGAGAGCGTATTCCGAAATGGCACCAGAGTTGGTGGACCAGATAATTCCTTGCTTGAAACGAATAGACTTTAGCGTTATCAATTGCTTTTTTATCGGTTCTGTGCCAGGAGTTCACTCCTGTGACAACGATGAAGAAGTTTATTGGAGTCATGAAAGAGTGGGGCGAATTTTGGAAGATCATGCTTGTTTGCAAAATTACGACGTGGGACGATGTTGCATCGTAATGCAGTCATCTTCAATTGGAAGCGTTGGAGACGATGCTGATAATAATTGGTTGACCGGCGAGTTTTCTCGAGCATTATCATCAGTTTTTGCTGCAGAGAACACCAACGATACCATTGATACAATCAAGACACCGATATTCCTCATTTACCCAAGCGTTCGAGACTTGAGCAATGCCATTTCTTCGAATAATTGTCTCTGTTACAGCTCGGAAACACATGCAAAGCAACAGTGGATTTCAAAGTATTTGTGGTCAGTATGTCTTTATATTAATCGTTTTCTATGACAATAAAAATATAGTTATTGTCGTCCCACCTCTTACTCTACATCTGAGCGTTAAATTTTTATATTTTCAACAATACATTTTTTTTAGTCGTTGGAGAAATAATGCCCCCGGTGGTTCCGAAATCGCTCCTCACATCAAATGTTTTTTAAGAACAGACCCCACCTTCACAATTGCGTCTTGGTTTCTTTTGACAAGTGGGAACATTAGCCAAGCAGCGTGGGGTAAATTAAACAGCAGAGGCGGGCTTTACGTGACAAATTTCGAAGCAGGTGTTTTGCTTCTCCCCTCATTTGTGGTACGTCGTCGTCGTCGTCGTTTCATTTCGTCGTTATTTATGATTCTTAATTGTCGACAATTTAGAAAGGTCAATCATTGTTTTCAGACTGGTAATACGGCATTTCCGTTGGCAACATTGAATGGTTCGATAGAGAGTTTCAACAAAGACGTGGCATCCCTCATCGTGCCCTTTGATTTGCCACCAGTGAGATACTCACGCGAAACGGACGAGCCCTGCTTCAAAGAATCTACAGATTTAAATTTTAGACAAAGAAATCGTTCGCCTTGCAAGGACAAACATCTTGTAATTACCTATTATTATTTATCGTTTCTTTGTTTCAATAATTGTTTATACGCTACAATATATTCGTTGCTCATGAATTTCATTCATAATATTTACAGCGGTTCGCCATTTCCAAAGGAGACGAACTCAGAGCGGAAGAAATTTTTCCACACTTGAGTTCGGTAGCCGACAAGGTGGTGCAGAAACAAAGCGCTAGTGAGACTCAAAACGGACCAACTTATTGTGACGTTCAGTCCCTTTCAGACATACAAGTTTCGCATGACGTCGATTCATATACTGTTTTATTAAAAAACGCAGCGGCTCTGAAGATTCTGCACTACTTGATGATTGATGTCCGATCGTATGGAGCAAGACCCACTCAGCAAGTGAAAATGGTCCAAGGGATTTTCGGAGAAACTGGTTGCAAATGGTTCGAGTTCAAAATCGGATACGTTTACGGGTCACATATTCATTGTATTTTTCGATACACACCTTATAGTCCCCAGTACATCGACCCTAAAATTTTGTAACTCATGTACACGCCAAACTTCCTGAGCGGCTTCATAACACCAAGTCGGACAATATTTTTCATATCTCCACCCCGGGCGATGGGACATTTTCGCGCTAGCTCTTCGTGAAGTTGTCGTTCTGACGTCCCTAAGGAAGTTGATACATGTACGTGTAGTTTTAATGCCAATCGACTGTTTTTGACATTATATTAACGATATCACATTTGTCGGACAAAAACCATGTGGCTTTGGGGAAGGTCGGACGCTCTCAACATGTGGCTGTGGCGTTCCCGAGGAAGTTGATACATGTACGTGTGGTTTTGATGCCAATCGACTGTTTTTTATGTTACATTATTGATATCACAAATGTCGGACAAAAATCACGTGGCTTTGGGTGGATCCGACGCCCCCAACATGTCGCTGTGGCGCCCCTAAGGAAGTTGATGCATGTATGTCCGACAAAAATAATTATGAGTAACAATGTAATTTTAAAACATGTGTAGTAAATGTCGGACAAAAAGAATGAGTATTCAAGTCAGTCGGACAACAAAAGTCCTTTTGATCAATTTCTGCCGAAATTCAGGATCTCTACTCCTGAGATCGCACAAAAAACACGACAGAATATCCATTCTTTTTCAAACGCGTGGTTTTCAACGACCGTTCACTACTCGGAGAATTATCAAAAAAAAACAGATCAGCGAATATGACACAGGTCCCCACAGGTATTTGACAAAGTAGGTAAATAAATAAACTAATTTTAATTTTTTCATTGATTGTCTCAAATTTCTTGTCCGACAAATGGGATATCGGTAATGTAATGTAAAAAGCCGTCGATTGGTATTAAAAACAGACGTACATGTATCAACTTCCTCAGGGACGCCACAGCGACATGTTGAGAGCGTCGGACCCCTCCGAAGCCACGTGATTTTTGTCCGACATATATGATATCGTTAATGAAATACAAAAAATAATCGATTGGCATTAAAACTACACGTACATGTACCAACTTCCTTAGGGACGCCACAGCGACATGTTGGGGGTGTCGGACCTTCCCCAAAGCCACATGGTTTTTGTCCGACAAATGTGATATCGTTAATATAATGTCAAAAACAGTCGATTGGCATTAAAACTACACGTACATGTATCAACTTCCTTAGGGACGTCAGAACGACAACTTCACGAAGAGCTAGCGCGGCAATGTCACATCGCCCAAGGTGGAGATATGAAAAACATTGTCCGACTTGGTGTTAGGAAGCCGCTCAGGAAGTTTGGCGTGTACATGGGTTACAAAATTTTTAGGTCGATGTACTGGGGACTATTATATCGTTCTTAGACAAGTTCGAGCAATTTTCGTGAAAATTGTTCAAAAAGCAATAGGAGAAGTTCTTCTAGCAAGCGACAAAACGGTAGTGAACGGCTCTACCGACGCGGACTTTGGAAACGATGGCAGGATCCGTATTCACCAGGACGATTGGCCAGCAGTGGTCGAAGTGATTGACCGGATCGTGAATTCGAGGGAGGGCTACAAAATGCACAGAATGCGCGAAGTTCTATATCACGTGGCGTAACGGAAAATTGAGCGTATTCTGGCTGATACTGTAGCTGTTGGAAAGGAAGAGTCCATCGTCCGCGTGCAGGTTCATTGCGCGAGTGTAGTTTCTTCTACAGACGGAGGCGCAATTTTTACAAGGTTGTCGGGCATGAAAAAATTTTTGAATAAACCAAACCTGGCTACGACTAGTCCGGCATTTCTTAAATTAGTGGGCCATGCTTACGGCAACACAGCGACTTGCAGGGGAATACTTCCGAATTCGACATATATGCAAACGTACGAGCCATCAGCTCATAGGTAAGAGAATTATTAACTGAACTACTGAAATGAGTCTGTAAAAAAACCATATTTGGAATCGTATACTAAAAAAAAGTGACATTTCTAAAAATTCGTGCTTGCTTTTCCAGGTTCAAAGCCAGTGGTAACGTTTGTGTGGCTACTTTTCTGCAGGGTCGAGGAATGAATAAATTTACGAGTCAAATGAAAAGATTTAACAAAATAAGGCAAGCGACACCTCGCAAATTAAATGCAATGGTCAGACGATACGTTCATACCACGAAGTTGGAAACCGTTGTCGTATCGAAACTGTGGAAACTTTCGATAATTTGCAACAGTTGATTGAAGCATACCACGATGAGGACGCTTTTAAGGTTCGGAGGAAGGCCATCCTCGAAAGAATGATTGATTCCGGCATTTTAACGAGAATCTCGGGCTTGGACTGGCAAAGGCATTTAGTTGATTGTGGTATTCTCAACGATTGTGAAATTCTCGATTCGGCGCTGCGGTTGTTCAAAAATTATGACGAAACAATCCAGCTGCCAAGAATGTTGTGGCCGGAAGTACCATCCACGTCCTTCCAAAAATTATCAATCGAATCTATGCGTCAAGAAGACGAGCTTGTTCGAAGCGATCTGAGAAGTGCGATTGAAAAGTCTCCATCGAACATTCCTTGGAGGCATTGGCTGCGAAAATCATGCGACGAAAAACCGACTTTCGAAGAGAACGAAAACCATGATGAGGAAGAAGATTGTCCTAATGTAGCAAACGACGAAGACAATAGCGAAAATGGCATAAGCGAGAGTAGCGAAAGTGACGATGACGAAAAAGCGGCTGAGCTGGAAGCAGACCAGACGTTTTTCAGTCACCAAAAAACACGCCTGAAAAAGATGTTGCCCGAGTTTCTCTTGCCAACAAGATTACCGATGAACGTTGGAATCGGTCCATCGCTTATGTGTCAAAAAGATATTGTGAAAGCGTACGTCGCTGCCAACCGCATGGCATTCTTTCTGGAGGGGACTTACCTGAAAGGAAAAAAATTTGATACTGACTTGGTTCGATTAATGAGAGAACCTGCTAGAAGGAACAAGAGGAAGGTAGAACATGTTCAGGCAATAAAAGATACGGAATTATTTCTACGGGAATACGAGGACCAAAACAAGCAACTCCCAAAACTGTCACCAATGGTGATGCACCTTTTCGAGCGCCAAATCGGGATTGTTGGTAATGCCATACGAGTAGCAGAAAAAAGGGTGGAAAAATTCCTCACTTCTGATTCAACCACTCCAAATGAGGACTCCCTGGTGATCATTTATTGGGCAACGGCTCTTGCCCATATAGGACGCGATTAATGTTCGCAATTCGGCAATCGTCCATTACCCGACAATTTCATCTCCTTACAGCGGTTGGATATCGGAAAACCCCGTCTTCGCAAATCGGGTTTTATAACTCCAAGCGACGTTGCCGACATTATTTTGACGCCTCCGTCAGCAATGGGATCGTGGGTATTGTCAGCGACTAAAATAAGTTCGGCGAAGCTCGAGAACCCAGCTTTTCGTCAACAACTGATAGATTATATCAAAGAAAATATAAAAAAATTTCCTAGACGCCTGTGCAAATGCAATTCTTCTGAGAATGTACGGTTTAGGGTGGTTTGGGGGCAATCTGAGGCCGAAATGGAATCCATGCTAAAAAATTGGACAACCAGCAGTTCAACCAGTCTTCTGGCAGCTATAAGATTGTCCATGGCCAACAAGACAACAAAGTCTAAAATTGCAGACTTCAAAGGTTATCATTTATTTTCTGCGTATCTATTATTGTCCCTATTTTATTACACCGCCTATTGTATAATTTCCGTTTTCTTTTCAGATTTTATATCCGGGCAGCAATCATCATCGACGAGAATCGATGACGAATCTCGGCATATCATAAAAGTACCGAGAAAAGTACCACCTAAGCGACTGCAGCGACTACAAAATTTGCGACAGTTTCGGAAATACATTGAGGTCACAAATGACGAACTTCGTGAACCGATAAAATCACCTAATTATTTAGTACAGCATGAAAAGGAATTATTAGGAAATGCAACCGGCCCTTCAATTTCTGCAGAAATTGATCACTCCTCAATTGTAGTAGAAGATGTGGTAACCTCTATTGCAGAGGCCGATAACGTCGTAATGCGTAAAGACTGTTTTTTTTTATGACTTTTCATTATTTATTCACTCACTTCATATTATGTTCTAGGCGACTTACAAACACCTGTAAGATTGACATACGCGGACGATGAGCGACTGATGCGATTTCTATATAAATTCTTCAGCAAAGAAGAATTTGAAGATATGAAATCCTGGCAACAGTTGTTTCAGAAGTACGGAAAACTGGGATCAATCGAGGACCTCCTTGCTGGAAGAAATATTGATTCTGTATTCAAAAAGATCCAACGGATTATTTTGCTGCCGCAAAATATCTTAGAAAGGAGAGGCTGCGACGCGGATTGTGTTAGAGAATTTTTTTAAAAATTCGGTAAATAGCACTAACGCATCAAACACTAACACTGTTCTATGTTCCATGCCTGTTAAAAGAACAACCCCACAACCATTGCCTCGTTTATTTAGAAATTAAGATTTCCACGTCCTCTGCCGTTGATAAGAAAAGTCCGACAATCCTGGTATAATTTTTCCATTATTTAATGAATTTAATTAATGACTTGTTTTATTACAGAAATTGCTATCGTTTATTTAGAAATTAATATTTTCACGTTTTATGCTGTTGTTTATTTAGAAATTGAGATTTCCACGTCCTCTGCCTTTTGAAAAAAAATCCCACAATCCTGGTATAATTTTTCCATTATTTAATGAATTTAACTATTGAATTGTTTTATTTCAGAAATTGCTGTCGTTTATTTAGAAATTGAGATTTCTACATTTTATGCTGTTGTTTATTTAGAGAATAGGATTTTCACGTCCTCTGCCTTTTGAAAAAAAAGTCCTCCAGTACTGGTATAATTTTTCCATTATCTAATGAATTTAACTAATGAATTGTTTTATTTCAGAAGTTGCTGTCGTTTATTTGGAAATTAATATTTCTACGTTTTTTGCCGTTTTTTACTTGACATTAAGATTTCCACGTCCTCTGCCCCTTGAAACAAAAGTCTCACAATCCTGGTATAATTTTTCCATTATTTAATGAATTTAACTAATGAATTGTTTTATTTCAGAAATTGCTGTCGTTTATCTGGAAATTAATATTTCTACGTTTTTTGCCGTTTATTATTGGTGTCGTACACTGTCGCTAGACTCTGTTTTGGGGTAAGTCAAAAATACCACGAAGATCTCTTACCAGAAACTCAAAATACATGAACACTGATCGCAAAGATTAGAGGACAAACAGGTCAAAATAATAACATTATTATACACGGCAGCAGCACAGTACCTACTGCCGATACCGCAGCGTTGCCAAGACGAACATTAGTACCAACAACAATTTTGTCAAAAACCTAATTTTAAAACTAAAAATGGAAAATGATGAAGTTTTTATGAAAAGTTTGCGAGATTTAATCTTGACCGTACAAACTAAGGTACTCAGCGAAAAACAAGACGTGAAGGCTTATCAGAGAGACCTGTCAGAAGTGAAAGAGAATGATGATGCCATTAAACAAGAAAACGAAGAACTAAGAGAAAAACTCCAGAACTTACAACGCCAGTCTAAGCGGAAAAAATTAATTTTTTACGGAATTGGATAGGAACCGCAAGCGCCAGAAGAAGCCATTCTGAAAATAAGTAACGTTAATCTGGGAGTATCACTAACAATAACAGAGGTCAGCAGCTGTTTAAGAATTGGAAAGAAAACTCAAAAAAATCGACCAATCCTGGTTGAATTTGTCTCTGCTTTTAAACGCAAGGAAATTCTAGGAGCGCGCACAAAATTTAAAGGATCAAACATTTTCATCCAGGAAAATTTAACTAAAGAGGATCTTTACAAGCGTAGAGTTTTGTTAGAGTTCTTGAAGGACGTATGACTAAAAACCTGTCAAAAAAAAACTAAAGAACTGCAATTGCATTGAAGTTGAGGGAGTTTTATACAATTTCGAGGATATCTCTGAACGCAAACGCTTGCCGCCACAAATTTTAGAGCAGTCACCCCGAGCCACCCCGAAAGCATCCAGCGCCCTCTCAACCCCATCTCCAGCGGTAGACTTGCAGGATCTAGAAGTATCGCCATTACAGGGGCAAGAATCTGAGAAAGATTTGAGAAACAAAATAGTCAAGAAACCAGAAAGGAAGGATATTCGTACCCGGAAGGAAAAACTACAAATAAATACTCAACAAATTATAAAAAAGAAACAACCAAGGAGCGTCAACAGTCCCATAACTCAAGGATCGGCAAACAGCAACACAGAGAACAAATTTTCCTATGCCACCAGACAAAGTCAGAAAACTGAATAGTGTTGAGGTGAAGAACATTTTCGTAGTTTAGTTAAAAAAAATTAAATACCTACCTTTCATCACTTTCAGCTGATAAGGATAATAAAATAGCTTCAAACCTTTTATCATTCTAAATAAACTCATTTTTTGTGTGTTATTTTCACATTTTTATAAATGGATACCTATTTTTATTGGGTCTGGCGGTGTGATATATAGGTAGGTACCTGTGCGGTTTTTTGTTTGGACTTGCATTGCCTTTTTTCTTTATTATTTTCTTCATTATTTGGTAATTATTGCATTTGATAATTTTAATTTATTGCAAAAAATTTACTTGTGGGGACGCGTTCGTAGCGATGAAAAAGTTCTCTGTAGCATTTTTTAACGTTAGTTCACTAACTGCACACTTCGCGGACATTAAACATCTTTTAGAGGGAGAGAAATACGACATTTTTTGTATGTCGGAAACGTTGCTGACAAACAAAATAATTGATAACTGTCTACAGATCGCAGGATACAAAGTGGTGAGAAAAGATAGAGTGCCAACAGAAAATAATAAATTTGTAGGACGAGGGGTGGGAATTTATGTGAAAAACTGGATTAAATTCGATCTTTTAGATTCAATATCAAACAGTAGCATTGAGCAAATTTGGATAAAATTTAGAATTAACAAATGCACATATTGCGTTGGATCGTTATATAGGTTACAGATGGGAGATTTTGCTGTTTTTTGGAAGGCTTTGAGGATTCATTGTCTCAGTTTACAATGAGTACCGATGCAATTGTTTGTGGTGGAGATTTCAATGTTAATTATTTGGATATCGACAAAGCCAATTCTCAAAGGTTGATTTCATATATAGACACATACAATTTAAAGCAAATAATACAGTCACCAACAAGAATTACAAAAACTTCACAATCTTTGATAGACTGGATATTAATTCCGAAAAACACCGCTAATTATACATGTGAAGTAATTAAAATTGAAAATGTCTCTGATCATTCTCTAATTCACTGTACGTTAGATATAAATGTTAAAGATACTCCTCACTATATTACCTTTAGAAACTTTAAAAGAATTGATATTACTGAGTTCTCAAACCTCCTTCAACAAGAAACTTTTGAACCTATTTTGGATGCTAAAACAGTGGATGAGAAGGTCGCTATATTGAATCAAACAATTTTGAATATTTTTTATCAGCTCGCACCTATTAAAACAGTTTTAATAAAAAAACAGAAACCTCCTTGGCTGACAGGTGACATAGAAAAAATGATAAAATTCAAGGATGCAGCATATAAACGGGTTAAAAGGACGGGCAATCCATCGCACTGGGAGTACTATAAACAATTGCGAAACACTACAAACATTGCGATTTCTAATGGTAACAAGTGTTATTTGGAATTCTGTACGGGCTCCGACAGGAATGCTCTGTGGCAACGCCTTAAAAGACTTGACATTGTCGGGAACACAAAAAACTCAACATCACTACCAGAAGCATTAAATCAGCCAAACGAAATAAATGAGTTTTTCCTTAAATACTCTGGTGTAAGTTCTAGGGTGGATCCAGAGCTTATAAACTTTTATCAGCAGAGCAAAAAATGCAATTTTAGGGAAATGTTTGCTTTTCAAACAGTTACTACAGAGGAAGTCGAGAAGCAATTGTATAACATAAAATCCTTAGCATTTGGGTCCGACTTGGTAAACTATCAAATGATTATTTTGTGCTGTCCAAAGATCTTACCATACATAACTAATATAATAAATTCCTGCATTTTGGATAGCATATTTCATCTTCGTGGAAAGTAGCAAAAGTAAAGCCATTGCCAAAGAGAGCCTCACCAGAAGAATGCAATGATTTACGACCAGTAAGTATTTTACCTTCCCTATCAAAAATATTAGAAAAAATAATGGATTTGCAAATACGAGAGCACCTAGACTAATACAAAATTATTCCCGAACATCAATCAGGTTTTAGGCCTGGTTATAGCTGCGTAACGGCGCTTACAAATATAGCAGATGACATTTTTGCTGAGAACGATGACGGAAAAACGACAGCCTTGATTTTACTCGATTATTCCAAGGCCTTCGACACAGTTCACCATAACCTACTTTTAGCTATACTTCACTTTATAGGGTTCACTACACATGCAATTGCATTCGTAAAAAATTATTTAGAAAACAGATATCAGTTTGTTGTAACATCTTCCGGCTATTCACATAAAAGTGAAATTAAAAGTGGTGTACCACAAGGTGCAATCGTTTCGCCTATACTATTCTCCATATACACTTGCAACCTCTCTAGCTGCCTGAAAAACTGCAAATCTGATCAGTATGCAGATGACTACCAAATTCGCTATTCTTTCCACCCTCAGGACTGGATTCAAGCGAAGTGTATTATAGTAAAGGATCTCGAAGGGTTAATCGGATATTCTGAAAAACATAATTTGAAAATAAATCCTAAAAAATCAATAACTCTCTTCTTTGGAAAAAAAAGTCAGAAATTAAAAAAAGTATTAACTTAACGATAAACGGTAGCCAAATTCGTACATCGGAATGTGCTAAAAATCTGGGCCTATTGTTGGATACAGAATTGAGGTTTCGACAACACGTCAGTCTAAACATAAAAAGAGCATATTTATCTTTAAAGCTTCTATACCCTCACAGACACTCATTAACCATTAAACAAAAAACCTACCTACCAAAAAGCCTAGTACCTTGGTACTATTTTAATTATCGAGATGTAATATATGGACCGTGCCTAGACCAAAACGAACAGCTACGAATACAGAAGGTACAGAAATCCTGCCTCAGGTTTATCTACGGAATCAGAAAGTTTCAACCGGTCTCACACAAACTTAAAGATACAAGATGGCTAGACATGAAAAAACGGAGAGAACTCACTGACCTCTATAAATGGACAAGCATTAGCGTTTTCGAAAAATGGTAAACTGTAGGACCAAAAACCTGCGCCAAACCGGGTAGCCGTTGAACGTGCGCATTACAATTTCACTGTTTGGAATCGTTTCAAAATCAAGGTTGAGTAAACAGGACCGCATTTAAATATTTTCAAGTAGTGTTTGAAAATGTTCATACAAGCTTAATTATAAGCTTTATATTTGTTGTTTTACTTACTTGAAATAGCTAATTCCCGGTATTTTACATTTATTTTGGCAAAATAAAACCATACAAAGGGGACGCGCTCTTTTCGACTCAATAGTCATAGCCAGGAGGAACTTACAATTTCTACGAGGTCGAAACACTGCTGAAATTAAGTTCAAAAATCCAGCAGTTTTAAAAGTACGCCACACGAAAATTCAAGAAAAACCACTAAAAACACCAACTATCAAACACGAACACGAAATAATAAATCCAGTTCCTCCCGTTCTTAGGATTAATAAATATACTCATAAAAACCATTGTATAAACAAACAGACTTTTTTTATAGGTGCAATGATAAAATTGAAAATACCTGATATTTTGCAGATTCGTTTTTATTTGGTCGGTTAAAATTGACTCCATAAAATAGTTATTTTTGTCACAAGTACCTAAAATTAAGTTTTTCAGGACGAATCATTGCTGTTTCCGGACGAGGCGTTAGCCGAGTCCCGAATAGCAGATGAGCCCTGAAAAACTTCGTTAGGTACGTGTGACAAACACTATTTTTTGTCATACGCTTTTTAGAATTTTTCAGAACGCTAAAATTTATAAAATTTCCTTAATTTTTGAAATCATATAGGTGCAACCAGAAAGGAAAAAAAATCTTAAAAACAAGCATTTTACGGACTTGAATGAGTTCGTAAAATAGCTGTTTCTGGGAGCGTATGACAATAATAATTTGTTTGGATTTTGAATTTATTTTTGAAAGGCAATGTAATATATTCTTAGGAAGTCTCATCAATTATTGTATTATTCAAATTAAATAGTAAAATAGTTCATTAAAATTTATCTTAAGGTATCAAAAGTATCGCCATTAGAAAGGATAAATGGAAGTCCTTTGTTAGGAACCTAGCTGGAAGAACGGTCGCTCTCCCATTTAGGTATTAGTTACTATAATATTATCACTAATAATATATACATTATTATGATTGATTAAAACTAAATTGAGAAAACAAGAATTATCTTTCTTTTATTTCAGTAAGAAATATATTTCCAGTAATTTTAATGTAACAATTCCGAAATCCGGCTCTGCTCAGCCGTTCCCACCGTTATCTATGGGTAAGAGTGATGGATGATTTTATTGATTTTCATTAGTGCGCATCTGACGATGCTACCTGGTTTTCTTGAATTTGACAGTTTCGCGTTGCGCATTTTACCTGTTTTTTCACCCATGAAATAGTTATTTTCCTAACAAGTGCGCAAAGTGATACTTTCCCGCACGAAAAAGCAGTTAGACGAACGACGCGAAGCGGAGTTCGGATAAGCTTTGAGTGCGGGAAAGACACTTTGCGCAAGTGTTAGGAACAATATTTTTTCTACGAGTATCTTAAAAAAGTAGACTTTGAATTGTTAAAATAATAGAAAAATCAATCAAATCAAAATCTTCAAAAATCGTTTGAAATCTATTAGAATTCCTCAAAATGTCTTTCAAATTAAATCCCCAAAAATCTTTTAACATCTTCTGGAATTTCTAGAATACCAGCTAGAATATTTTCATGAGAGTCTCTCAAATATCAAAAATTCTACAAATTCCTAGCAGTACAGGCTGGTTCAATTTGGACACCTTTGATAGGAAACATCATGTTAGCTAAGCTCTAATTTCAACTAAAACCCTTCATTTTGAATATTAGTTTAATCAGAAACCATCAAAACATTGAAAATTCAAGTATAACTATGGTAATCATGCATAACAAAAATGAGTGCGCAAAGAGTTTCCGTGCGCAAAGTTCAACTTTGCGCACGCAAATGAGTGTGCAAAGTGATTACTTTGCGCACGGAAGTAGAAAAAGACATTTTTCCGCTTTGCGCATCTAACCAATTGCTTATCCACCCGAAGGGTTAGAGATCAGTGAGAGAACTACATTCTCTTGTCTTTTTTCATAAAATAATGAAAACTCAAACACCACCATATCTGGCAAAGAGAATCCAATACAGAACTGACATTCACAACCTAAACCTCAGATATAGAGGGTTGATAGCACCACCACGGCATAAAACGGCAATGTTTGAACGGAGCTTTACTTACAACGTATATCGCCTGTATAATGGTATTCCCACCGCTCTAATAGATCTTAACCCAAAGAATTATGAAACGCGAATTAAGCTGTACTTTTTTGAACAATATTTAATATAAACTGTCCAATTCCGTACTTTACACTTTCTGAGCAGAGGTCTGATATATTATTATATTTTTTTTAATTGATAACCTATTTCACTTATTTAAAGTACTCCTCAGCGTGTTTAAATCCAACATTCAAAAACGCGCGTGTTTTAAAGTTACCAATGACAACATCAACAACCAACAACCCGAGACAGGTCTAAATGTCAACTTTTTAATTATTGATCGGTCAGGAGTAGGTATACTTGTAGATAACGTCAAATAAAATGTAACAAGTGTCAAGAACAAATTTGGCATTCTACAATTATTATTAGTAATTTATGATTTGAACGTATACCAATAAAAAAAAATAGTGTAAAGTATTCGTGGATAACTGGTCTTTAAAACGCTTGCTCTATTTCGAGCACTCGGCTGCGCCGTCGTGCTCGAAAAATCGCGCGTGTTTTAAAGACCTTAATATCCACTTATACTTTAATATACTATATTATATATTATTAATTTTTTTTTTCTCATTTTGCTTGCAGAGGATTTTGAATTGTTACCTACGGAGTCAACAGGGTTTCAATACTGTTAAGATCGCCGCTCCGTTCACCACTACTAGATGTTTGTCCTAGTAAAAAAAAAATATATATATTAGTCAACCATCCAAGGACCTTTTTTTTCAGTTATACATGTAAACCCCATACTTTGTGAGTGGCTTGCTTACATCAAGTCCTACAACTTTTCCTCTACGACTTTTCTCGGAAATGGCACGTATGCGCGCAGGCGACTCGCAAACATGTCGATCTGACGTAGCTATGTTTCCTGATACATGTAGGTAAATCTAATTTTACGAATACTGTTTGATTTTTATGTCTAAATCACGGAAATCAACTTGGCTGACAAAAATAATGGCAAATTGGGGGAGTCCGATACCCCCAAAATGTCGATCTGATGTGGTTATGTTTCTTGATACATGAAAATCTAATTTCACGAATAATATTTGATTTTTATTTCTAAATCACGGAAATCAACTTGGCCGACAAAAATAATGGCAAATTGGGGGAGTCCGATACCCCTAAAATGTTTGCAAGTCGCCTGCGCGCATACGTGCCATTTCCGAGAAAAGTCGTAGAGGAAAAGTTGTAGGACTTGATGTAAGCAAGCCACTCACAAAGTATGGGGTTTACATGTATAACTGAAAAAAAAGGTCCTTGGATGGTTGACTATATCTGTGCTCTGTGGTTGTGGCGGACGTTGGTTCGGATAGTAAGGAAAACTTTCGGGTCTGGACTCGATCAATTTTCAAATTGTTATCCAGGTCCGTTTTGCAATTATTGTAACTAGTATGAAATATATACTATGTATATAATATATTATATATTTGGTAAAAAAAATATATTTATATTGCAAATAAACGTTATTATTATTATTATTATTACTTAGAAATTAAGATTTCCACGTCCTCTGCCCCTTGAAAAAAAAGTCCCACAATCCTGGTATACTTTTTCCATTATTTTTAATGAATTCAACTAATGAATTGTTTTATTTCAGAAATTGCTGTCGTTTATTTTGAAATTGAGATTTCTACATTTTATGCTGTTGTTTATTTAGAAATTAAAATTTCCACGTCCTCTGCCTTTTGGAAAAAAAGTCCCACAATCCTGGTATAGTTTTTCCATTATTCAATGAATTTAACTAAAGAATTGTTTTATTTCAGAAATTGCTGTCGTTTATTTAGAAATTGAGATTTCTACATTTTATGCTGTTGTTTATTTAGAAATTAAGATTTCCACGACTTCTGCCTTTTGCAAAAAAAGTCCCACAATCCTGGTATAGTTTTTCCATTATTCAATGAATTTAACTAATGAATTGTTTTATTTCAGAAATTACTGTGGTTTTTGCTGTGGTTTATTTGGAAATTATTATTTCTACGTTTTTTGCCGTTTTTTACTTAGAAATTAAGAATTCCACGTCCTCTGCCTTTTGAAAAAAAAAAGTCCCACAATCCTGGTATAGTTTTTCCATTATTTAATAAATTTAACTAATGAATTGTTTTATTTCAGAAATTGCTGTGGTTTATTTGGAAATTATTATTTCTACGTTTTTTGCCGTTTATTACTTAGAAATTAAGATTTCCACGTCCTCTGCCCCTTGAAAAAAAAAGTCCTACAATCCTGGTATAATGTTTCCATTATTTAATGAATTTAACTAATGAATTGTTTTATTTCAGAAATTGCTGTCGTTTATTTTGAAATTGAGATTTCTACATTTTATGCTGTTGTTTAGTTAGAAATTAAGATTTCCACGTCCTCTGCCTTTTGAAAAAAAAGTCCCACAATCCTGGTATAATTTTTCCATTATTTAATGAATTTAACTAATGAATTGTTTTATTTCAGAAATTGCTGTCGTTTATTTAGAAATTGAGATTTCTACATTTTATGCTGTTGTTTATTTAGAAATTAAGATTTCCACGACTTCTGCCTTTTGCAAAAAAAAGTCCCACAATCCTGGTATAGTTTTTCCATTATTCAATGAATTTAACTAATGAATTGTTTTATTTCAGAAATTGCTGTGGTTTTTGCTGTGGTTTATTTGGAAATTATTATTTCTACCTTTTTTGCCGTTTATTACTTAGAAATTAAGATTTCCACGTCCTCTGCCCCTTGAAAAAAAAGTCCTACAATCCTGGTATAGTGTTTCCATTATTTAATGAATTTAACTAATGAATTGTTTTATTTCAGAAATTGCTGTCGTTTATTTTGAAATTGAGATTTCTAAATTTATGCTGTTGTTTATTTAGAAATTAAGATTTCCACGTCCTCTGCCTTTTGAAAAAAAAGTCCCACAATCCTGGTATAGTTTTTCCATTATTCAATAAATTTAACTAAGGAATTGTTTTATTTCAGAAATTGCTGTCGTTTATTTAGAAATTGAGATTTCTACATTTTATGCTGTTGTTTATTTAGAAATTAAGATTTCCACGTCCTCTGCCTTTTGAAAAAAAGTCCCACAATCCTGGTATAATTTTTCCATTATCTAATGAATTTAACTAATGAATTGTTTTATTTCAGAAATTGCTGTCGTTTATTTGGAAATTAATATTTCTACGTTTTTTGCCGTTTTTTACTTAGAAATTAAGATTCCCACGTCCTCTGCCTTTTGAAAAAAACTCCCACAATCCTGGTATCATTTTTCCATTATTTAATGAATTTAACTAATGAATTGTTTTATTTCAGAAATTGCTGTCGTTTATTTGGAAATTAATATTTCTACGTTTTTTGCCGTTTTTTACTTAGAAATTAAGATTCCCACGTCCTCTGCCTTTTGAAAAAAACTCCCACAATCCTGGTATCATTTTTCCATTATTTAATGAATTTAACTAATGAATTGTTTTATTTCAGAAATTGCTGTCGTTTATTTGGAAATTAATATTTCTAAGTTTTTTGCCGTTTTTTACTTAGAAATTAAGATTCCCACGTCCTCTGCCTTTTGAAAAAAACTCCCACAATCCTGGTATCATTTTTCCATTATTTAATGAATTTAACTAATGAATTGTTTTATTTCAGAAATTGCTGTCGTTTATTTGGAAATTAATATTTCTACGTTTTTTGCCGTTTTTTACTTAGAAATTAAGATTCCCACGTCCTCTGCCTTTTGAAAAAAATTCCCACAATCCTGGTATAATTTTTCCATTATTTAATGAATTTAACTAATGAATTGTTTTATTTCAGAAATTGCTGTGGTTTTTGCTGTGGTTTATTTGGAAATTATTATTTCCACGTTTTTTGCCGTTTTTTACTTAGAAATTAAGAATTCCACGTCCTCTGCCTTTTGAAAAAAAAAGTCCCACAATCCTGATATAATTTTTCCATTATTTAATAAATTTAACTAATGAATTGTTTTATTTCAGAAATTGCTGTCGTTTATCTGGAAATTAATATTTCTACGTTTTTTGCCGTTTTTTACCTAGAAATTAAGACATCCACGTCCTCTGCCGTTTGAAAAGAAAGTCTCACAATCCTGGTATAATTTTCCCATTATTTAATGAATTTAACTAATGAATTGTTTTATTTCAGAAATTGCTGTGGTTTATTTGGAAATTATTATTTCTACGTTTTCTGCCGTTTATTACTTAGAAATTAAGATTTCCACGTCCTCTGCCCCTTGAAATAAAGTCCCACAATCCTGGTATAATGTTTCCATTATTTAATGAATTTAACTAATGAATTTTTTTTATTTCAGAAATTGCTGTCGTTTATTTTGAAATTGAGATTTCTACATTTTATGCTGTTGTGTATTCAGAAATTAAGATTTCCACGTCCTCTGCCTTTTGAAAAAAAAGTCCCACAATCCTGGTATAGTTTTTCCATTATTCAATGAATTTAACTAAGGAATTGTTTTATTTCAGAAATTGCTGTCGTTTATTTAGAAATTGAGATTACTACATTTTATGCTGTTGTTTATTTAGAAATTAAGATTTCCAGGTCCTCTGCCTTTTGAAAAAAAAGTCCCACAATCCTGGTATAATTTTTCCATTATTTAATGAATTTAACTAATGAATTGTTTTATTTCAGAAATTGCTTTCGTTTATTTGGAAATTAATATTTCTACGTTTTTTGCCGTTTTTTACTTAGAAATTAAGATTCCCTCGTCCTCTGCCTTTTGAAAAAAACTCCCACAATCCTGGTATCATTTTTCCATTATTTAATGAATTTAACTAATGAATTGTTTTATTTCAGAAATTGCTTTCGTTTATTTAGAAATTAATATTTCTACGTTTTTTGCCGTTTTTTACTTAGAAATTAAGATTTCCACGTCCTCTGCCTTTTGAAAAAAAAGTCCCACAATCCTGGTATAGTTTTTCCATTATTCAATGAATTTAACTAAGGAATTGTTTTATTTCAGAAATTGCTGTCGTTTATTTAGAAATTGAGATTTCTACATTTTATGCTGTTGTTTATTTAGAAATTAAGATTTCCACGTCCTCTGCCTTTAAAAAAAAAAATCCCACAATCCTGGTATAATTTTTCCATTACTTAATGAATTTAACTAATGAATTGTTTTATTTCAGAAGTTGCTGTTGTTTATTTAGAAATTAAGATTTCCACGTCCTCTGCCTTTTGGAAAAAAAGTCCCACAATCCTGGTATAGCAAAAAAGTTTTTTATATGGGCTTCCTAAGATTCACAAAACAGGCAACCCACTCAGGCCCATTGTAAGTGCAATAGATTCGCCCACATACAGCATAGCCAAATACCTCACCACCCTCCTCCAACCACGGATTGGCCAATCCAGCTCTTATGTCAAGGACTCAACTCATTTCATCAAAAAGATCAGTGATATCACTCTATTACCAAATGACATTCTGGTTAGTTTTGATGTCGTCTCATTGTTTACTAAGGTACCAGTAACTCAGGCCTTAGAGTATCTGAAAGATGTTTTTCCGGAAGAAATCAACAACTTATTTCACCACTGTCTGACGACTACGTATTTTCAATGGCAAAATCAATTCTTCGAGCAGACAGATGGAGTCGCAATGGGAAGTCCACTCAGCCCGGTTATCGCCAACTTTTACATGGAACACTTCGAACACTGCGAACGGCTACAAAGATACCTACTTGTTGGTTTCGCTATGTAGATGAAACATTTGTTGTTTGGATCCATGGAGAGGCAGAGCTCGAAAACTTCCTTAATCATCTAAACTCGATAGAACCCAGGATACAGTTTACGATGGAAGTTGAGAAGGATAACAAAATTGCATTCCTCGACGTCCTCTTAGAAAGATTACCCTCAGGTAAACTGGGACACAGAGTATACAGGAAGCCGACACATACGGACAGATACCTCAACAAGGAATCTAATCACCATCCTAGGCAAAAGAGAGGAGCCATTAAAACTCTATCTGACAGAGCAATCCGGATTTGTGAACCCAGATACCTTCAGGACGAGATGCAACACCTAAAATCGGCACTTGAAGGAAATGGGTACTCCAAGCAGGAGATAAATAGAGCCATAAGACCGAAGCAGCAGCGCACAACTAACAAGGAACCAGCACAGGTGGCAGGGAGAGCCTTTCTTCCCTATATCAAAAATGTCACGGATCGCATAGGACGAACGCTAGAAAGACACAACGTTAAGCCTATCTACAAGCCCACAAGAACAATTCAGCAAAGTCTAAGATCGGCCAAGGATGCTAGGGCACCTCTTGAATCGGCTGGCGTCTATAGAATTCCCTGCTCTTGTGGATCTGTCTATGTAGGAACAACCAAACGCTCTATCAACACTAGGGTCAAAGAGCACAAAAGAAACTGTCAGCAAGGACAAATAGATAGATCAGCAATCGCCGAACACGTGCTTACACAAACAAACCATGTCATTCGTTTCGAACAGACTCAAGCATTGGATAGAACTAAACATTTCTACACCAGAATCCACAGAGAAGCCATAGAGATACAGAAACACCACAACAACTTCAACAGAAAAGAAGAGGGCATGAACCTCAATAAAAGCTGGTTGCCAATTCTCCGAAAAACAAAGACCCTTCCTTTCCGAGAACGAGACAAGGAAAATACCGTAATCCAAGCCACGCCCACAACCCTGGATATAAATAACGCAGTTCCCTCAACGTCGAATTCAGTCATCGGAGAAACACGGAAGAGAACACTTCATCCTCTACCACACCGCCTCTGAAGATGTCTACCGCAGCAGTAGACGAAACGTTAGGTAGAAATACTAATGGACCACGGCATTATAGCCCGGAAAAAACTTTTTTGCTAGATTTGACCGGCCGTGAAAGCCTTCATTCTTTATTCAATCCTGGTATAGTTTTTCCATTATTCAATGAATTTAACTAATGAATTGTTTTATTTCAGAAATTGCTGTCGTTTATTTAGGAATTGAGATTTCTAGATTTTATGCTGTTGTTTATTCAGGAATCAAGATTTCCACGTCCTCTGCCCCTTGAAAAAAAAGTCCCACAATCCTGGTATAATTTTTCCATTATTTAATGAATTTAACTAATGAATTGTTTTATTTCAGAAATTGCTGTCGTTTATTTGGAAATTATTATTTCTAGGTTTTTTGCCGTTTATTACTTAGAAATTAAGATTTCCACGTCTTCTGCCCCTTGAAGAAAAAGTCACACAATCATGGTATAATTTTTCCATTATTTAATGAATTGTTTTATTTCAGAAATTGCTGTCGTTTATTTTGAAATTGAGATTTCTACATTTTATGCTGTTGTTTATTTAGAAATTAAGATTTCCACGTCCTCTGCCTTTTGGAAAAAAAGTCCCACAATCCTGGTATAGTTTTTCCATTATTTAATGAATTTAACTAATGAATTGTTTTATTTCAGAAATTGCTGTCGTTTATTTGGAAATTAATATTTCTACGTTTTTTGCCGGTTTTTACTTAGAAATTAAGATTCCCACGTCCTCTGCCTTTTGAAAAAAACTCCCACAATCCTGGTATAGTTTTTCCATTATTCAATGAATTTAACTAATGAATTGTTTTATTTCAGAAATTGCTGTCGTTTATTTGGAAATTATTATTTCTACGTCTTTTGCCGTTTATTACTGAGAAATTAAGATTTCCACGTCCTCTGCCCCTTGAAAAAAAAGTCCCACAATCCTGGTATAATGTTTTCATTATTTAATGAAATTAAGTAATGAATTGTTTTATTTCAGAAATTGCTGTCGTTTATTTAGAAATTGAGATTTCTACATTTTATGCTGTTGTTTATTTAGAAATTAAGATTTCCACGTCCTCTGCCTTTTGAGAAAAAAGTCCCACAATCCTGGTATTTTTCCATTATCTAATGAATTTAACTAATGAATTGTTTTATTTAGGAAATTGCTGTCGTTTATTTGGAAATTAATATTTCTACGTTTTTTGCCGTTTTTCACTTAGAAATTAAGATTCCCACGTCCTCTGCCTTTTGAAAAAAATTCCCACAATCCTGGTATAATTTTTCCATTATTTAATGAATTTAACTAATGAATTGTTTTATTTCAGAAATTGCTGTCGTTTATTTAGAAATTGAGATTTCTACATTTTATGCTGTTGTTTATTTAGAAATTAAGATTTCCACGTCCTCTGCCTTTTGGAAAAAAAGTCCCACAATCCTGGTATAATTTTTCCATTATTCAATGAATTTAACTAATGAATTGTTTTATTTCAGAAATTGCTATCGTTTATTTTGAAATTGAGATTTCTACATTTTATGCTGTTGTTTATTTAGAAATTAAGATTTCCACGTCCTCTGCCCCTTGAAAAAAAAGTCCCACAATCCTGGTATAATGTTTCCATTATTTAATGAATTTAACTAATGAATTGTTTTATTTCAGAAATTGCTGTCGTTTATTTTGAAATTGAGATTTCTACATTTTATGCTGTTGTTTATTTAGAAATTAAGATTTCCACGTCCTCTGCCTTTTGAAAAAAAAGTCCCACAATCCTGGTATAATTTTTCCATTATTTAATGAATTTAACTAATGAATTGTTTTATTTCAGAAATTGCTGTCGTTTATTTGGAAATTAATATTTCTACGTTTTTTGCCGTTTTTTACTTAGAAATTAAGATTCCCACGTCCTCTGCCTTTTGAAAAAAACTCCCACAATCCTGGTATAATTTTTCCATTATTTAATGAATTTAACTAATGAATTGTTTTATTTCAGAAATTGCTGTCGTTTATTTTGAAATTGAGATTTCTACATTTCATGCTGTTGTTTATTTATAAATTAAGATTTCCACGTCCTCTGCCTTTTGGAAAAAAAATCCCACAATCCTGGTATAGTTTTTCCATTATTTAATTAATTTAACTAATGAATTGTTTTATTTCAGAAATTAATTGCTGTCGTTTATTTGGAAATTAATATTTCTACGTTTTTTGCCGTTTTTTACTCAGAAATTAAGATTCCCACGTCCTCTGCCTTTTAAAAAAAACTCCCACAATCCTGGTATAATTTTTCCATTATTTAATGAATTTAACTAATGAATTGTTTTATTTCAGAAATTGCTGTCGTTTATTTGGAAATTAATATTTCTACGTTTTTTGCCGTTTTCTACTTAGAAATTAAGATTCCCACGTCCTCTGCCTTTTGAAAAAAAGTCCCACAATCCTGGTATAATTTTTCCATTATTTAATGAATTTAACTAATGAATTGTTTTATTTCAGAAATTGCTGGCGTTTATTTGGAAATTAATATTTCTACGTTTTTTGCCGTTTTTTACTTAGAAATTAAGATTTCCACGTCCTCTGTCTTTTGAAAAAAAAGTCCCACAATCCTGGTATAGTTTTTCCATTATTCAATGAATTTACCTAATGAACTGTTTTATTTCAGAAATTGCTGTCGTTTATTTAGAAATTGAGATTTCTACATTTTATGCTGTTGTTTATTTAGAAATTAAGATTTCCACGTCCTCTGTCTTTTGAAAAAAAAGTCCCACAATCCTGGTATAATTTTTCCATTATTTAATGAATTTAACTAATGAATTGTTTTATTTCAGAAATTGCTGTCGTTTATTTGGAAATTAATATTTCTACGTTTTTTGCCGTTTTTTACCTAGAAATTAAGATTTCCACGTCCTCTGCCTTTTGAAAAAAAAAAGTCCCACAATCCTGGTATTATTTTTCCATTATTTAATGAATTTAACTAATGAATTGTTTTATTTCAGAAATTACTGTCGTTTATTCAGAAATTGAGATTTCTACATTTTATGCTGTTGTTTATTTAGGAATTAAGATTTCCACGTCCTCTGCCTTTTGAAAAAAAAGTCCCACAATCCTGGTATAATTTTTCCATTATTTAATGAATTTAACTAATGAATAGTTCTATTTCAGAAATTGCTGTCGTTTATTTAGAAATTGAGATTTCTTCACTTTATGCTGTTGTTTATTTAGAAATTAAGATTTCTACGTCCTCTGCCTTTTGAGAAAAAAGTCCCACAATCCTGGTATAATTTTTCCATTATTTAATGAATTTAACTAATGAATTGTTTTATTTCAGAAGTTGCTGTCGTTTATTTGGAAATTATTATTTCTACGTTTTTTGCCGTTTTTTACTTAGAAATTAAGATTTCCACGTCCTCTGCCTTTTGAAAAAAAAGTCCCACAATCCTGGTATAGTTTTTCCATTATTCAACGAATTTACCTAATGAACTGTGTGGCAACCAGCTGTGTGACGGGGATAGCGTTGGCAACACTGGAAGGTGTGGCAGTCGTGGGAGCGAGGAACACGAACACGACGCAATCCGTTTAATATTATTATTATTATATTTTTATGTTCGTTATATAGTTTATATTGTTTATATTATTATTATTGTAAATAAACTGTGAAGTACAACATATCGATAATTATTTGTGCAGTGCTAGGTCAGCACAACTGGCGACGAGGATTCCTTTGGTTGTAACCATCACAGTAAGTACCTACATTATCGAAAATATACGTGCGTAGATATGTATGCCTAATAATATTTAAAAAAAAAGCAACACTAATACTAAGGTGTAAATTAAAAAAAAATTATTAAAGTGAATCTGCAAAAGGCGGATCACGTGATGTTTTGCTAAAGGAAAAGTGATAGTGTATTGTTGCTTTCTTTTGGCGTGGAAAACACAAGGTTGTGAGCCACAGAGGGAAAATGTGAGCCATAAGAAAAGAAAATGTGAGCCACAGAATATTGTGAGCCATAGATGCATAAAATAGGAATTAATAAATATCCTAATTGAATCAAATTGAGCCACGAAAATGCTAAGTGAGCCTAAGCCTAAGATCATTGTGTATACATTTGTTTAAAAATAAACAATGTTAAAAAAATAATAATAACAATAATAAGAAAACTAGCTTAATTATAAATTTGTTAGCCGAGTCATCGGCCATGGAATTTCATACCGAAAAAAAAGTTTTTTTTTGTGGCATGTTTCATTGCATTTGGCTACATAAACACATTTTTAGGTGGTGATATTTTCACTCTGTGCTTCAAACCAGTTTGTTTGTTTTATTTTAATAATTTGGCAAAATAAAGGGTTATTTGTTACATATACTTATGGGAAATTTTATAACATAAACACATAAAACAAACACTACTTAGTAATGAATTAATAAATGTACAGATTTTTTTTTAAAATTTTTTTTGCTTTGCTTGACAATTATTTAACCCCAGAATATTGCATTAAGTTAAACATGTACATTGCTCCCGTAAGAAAAAAAAAGAAACAATTTTTTTTTGTTTGTTTTAAAGGAAACACAACGATGTCGGACTCGGGGATAAGACCATTTTCCTGTCAAAATATAGATAAGGCATTACTAAGGGGAGAATGGGAGAAGTGGTTAAGATCTTTAGAGCTCTATTTAGCTGCAGAAGATATCAATGATTGCATTAAAAAGAGAAATAAACTTTTGCACTTAGGAGGAACACAACTACAAGAAGTGGCTTACAATATACCTGGAGCAATAGAAGCATATGACCCGGAACAAGAAAATGATATTTTTAGAGTATTGGTTGAAAAACTTACTAGCTATTTTTCTCCAAGGCAAAACTCAACATTTGAGAGACATATTTTTAGAAATCTTAAATCGGAAGAAAGTGAAAGCTTTAACGCCTTTTTGTTAAAAATTCGTCAACAGGCTACCAAATGCTCATTCGGAAATATAGCTAGCGAAGCTAGGGAAATTAATATAAAGGACAAAATCATTGATAACTGGGCATCAGTGGAGTTGAAAAAGAAGTTATTAGAAAAAGAGCATACACTGGAGGAAGCCATAGAGATTTGTCAAGTTCATGAACAAATAGTTAACCAGTCAAAAGCTATGAGCTCTGCAGTCCCAGGCCCAAGCACATCATATCAACCAGTAAACAAAATTTCGATACATAACAGAAAAACACATGGTAAATGTACGAGATGTGGAAAATTTGGACATTTAAGTTTTTCCCAGTCATGTCCAGCCAGAGGATCGAAATGCAACAAATGTGGATTAAAAGGACACTTTGCATTTCTCTGCAAAACTTCGTCAGAGAAATATGGATCAAAACCGACTTTTTCAAGCAATAAAAGGAGACGAGTTAACTTCGTGGATACTCAAGATGACACAGACATTGAAAATCCTGATGATAAAATTGAAAATTTTGAGTGTTTCAGAATCGAAGAGTGTGATTTACATCTACCAGAAACGACGCGTGATGACGTGGTCAAATGCAACGTTGGGGGAGTGAACATCACATTTCTAATTGACTCTGGATCTAAAGCAAACATAATATGTGGAGCAGATTGGAACCAACTTCTTAATCAAAAGGCTATAATATGGAATGTGGATGACCAAGTTAGAGATGTATTAAAACCATATGCCACAGGAAGTTCCATTAATGTGAAAAATAAATTCGAAGCTACTGTAAATCTACCAGGAGCGCCTGAAGTAATCGTACCATTTTATGTGGTAGAAAAAGGAGAGATATCTTTGTTAGGAAAGCACACAGCAAAACGGCTAGGAGTACTAAAATTAGGTCTTGATGTCCATCAAATTAACACGATAACTACGTTCCCAAAGATGAAAAATATCGTCGTAAAACTAACAATCGATCCCTCTGTAAAACCAGTCCAACAGCCTGTAAGACGCGTTCCCATATCTGTGGAAACGAAGGTAGAACAAAAAACTTGAAGAAGCTCTAAGATCGGGTATAATTGAAAGGGTAGAAGAACCGAGTCCTTGGATTTCGCCTATGGTTATTATTTTCAAACCAAATGGCGACATTCGCATATGCATCGACATGCGACGCGCTAATGAGGCCATCCTGAGAGAAAATTATCCCCTTCCAACATTTGACAGCTTTATGACAAAACTTAGGAATGCACAGTATTTTTCTAGATTAAATCTAACCAACGCTTACCATCAATTGGAATTAGATAAAGAAAGTCGAGGTATAACAACATTTATTACCCATAAAGGCATGTTCCGTTATACGAGGTTAATGTTTGGCGTTAATTCAGCGCCAGAAATATTTCAACGGGTCTTTGAAGGATTATTGGCTTCATGCGAAAATTGTTTGAACTACCTTGATGACATAGTCGTATTTGGGCATTCCGTGGAAGAACACGATAGATGTCTTAGAAACGTGCTAAGCATTTTTCAAGACAATAATATCTTATTAAATAAAGAAAAATGCATTATGAAGGTTCAACACTTGGAGTTCTTGGGACATAAATTATCAAGTAAAGGTATTGACGCCAACGACAAGAAAATAAAGACTATACTTGATTTTCGACCACCTTCGACAAAAGAAGAGCTAAGAAGTTTCCTGGGCCTTGTTACATATGTAGGCAAATTTATTCCCGATTTAGGCACTTTAACGGATCCATTAAGGCAGCTGATCAAAAAGGAGGCAAAATTCACATGGAATGACATTCATCAACAAAAATTCACCGAACTTAAAAACGCTTTGTCTAAGCCACCCACATTAGGCTACTTTGACCCAGAACGCCGAACAAGACTAATAGCAGATGCCAGTCCAGTGGCATTAGGAGCTGTTCTTTTACAGATTACTAATGAAACACCGAAAGTCATTTCGATTGCAAACAAAAGCCTGTCAGACGTTGAACGCCGTTACTCTCAAACTTGTAGCATTTTATTTTGCCGATAAGTAGCAAATGCTACAAGGTTTATTATTTTCACTATGTTTGTTTTGGTTTTGTTTATCGTTCGTTTCTTGCCATAACAAATCGACCGAATATTGGCATACTGATGACGTGTTCGATGGTCCTAGTTGCGAACTTTCCGTTCAAATTCATTATCCTTGGTTTCACCTGCCGACATCTGTGTGCGAAAAGCCTAAGTTTGATTTATTCTTCAATTACGACCTGGCTGTACTGGGTTGTCATATGACGTTGGTGAATTGACAGGTGGAAGTTTCTTGGGGTTTCATTAGAACCTTTCTGGCGGTCTTTTTTGGTCGGCTGGCGTTTGAGGGGCGAAGATCCTGCTCCCTGAGCCTGTGCTTATTTGGTGGCCGATCCCGAATTTTCGTTGGGAAAATCCCGACAAGATTTTCCGCAACGAATCGGCCCTGGGTCCATTGACAGGCTCCAGTTATTTTCCTGGCCCGATGGTCTGCTGTTTGAGGAGGTTTAGTGGATTTTATTGAGGTAGGTCGTTTTTCAACATTACCTGTTGCACACCTGTAAATAGGAATTTTCATCCTTTTTTAGAATCCCTCTAAGGCTTGTTGGATTATGGAGATGTCAAGGATGTATCAGTTTTGTTAAATTTGGCTTGCTAAAGTGTCCTAAAGAGGTGAGACTTTCGGTGTTTTTTTTGTGGTTGGAAAAAATATTGAAGAGTATATTTCTTTTAGAGTCCTAAATTTGAGCCTAAGTTTGAGCTTAAATTTGAGCCTCAGTTTAAATCTAATCCTTGGATGATGTGGATTTTCACAAACTGTTTTGAAGATACTTACCTGGTGTTGGAATTGAAAGTTTAAGTTTGGGGTACAATCGTTGAGGCCTTCAACGATATGGTTGTGGTTGTGATGTCACTGGAGTTTTGGGGATGAATTCCTAGGGTGGAATTTCACAAGTTGTGATGTTATGGAGTCTCCAGCTGGATTAAGGCTAGTGCACCATTTTTTATTATTTTAAATTCTTTTTATTATTTTTCAAACTTATTTAATCTTATACTAAGATTTAAATTGATCAACAAAATATTATTATCACTATAAAAGTGGCCCTTGGATCTTAAAATAACCCCATAACAATTAATGCGGATTACCGTGAAAGGTTCTAGAATCAAATCACTTAGGTAGCCCCTGAATTAGGTTATTATTCATGTTTCCTTCTTTGGAATTAAGATCTCCAAGCGAAGCTTACATAATTCTTTAATAAATCCTAAAATGGGATACTGTAACTCCTAGTTATTTTTCCTCATTTTTTTTATTAAACCCTTTACATCATATTAATAATTATTGATTGGTCTTAATCCGATAATTGTCCTTTTATCGTTGGAGATTTCCATTAAATGTTATTTGTATTAAATATCTTTTGAGTTTTATTGTTGGAATTTAAGTTTTGGACAGTATAATTTCGTTTCAGCTAACAAAGAAGTCAAGTAATAATTAGGTTTGATCTAAAGGTTTCTCTATTCGCCTAAAAAAATAGAGTGGCGTCGAAAAGGGTAAGTGAAGGAAAATCGGGCCAAACTATAACATTGGCTACCCACTGCCTCCGACAATTTGAGCTGCCGTTCGCATTGTTACTCTTTCTTTTCTCTTTTATTAATCAAGTAAATAAATATAGTAACAAATATATAGTAAGAAAGAGGTTACAAACTGAGAAAGAGAGCTTAGCACTCGTGTGGGCCGTCGAACGGTTTTATTTTTACCTAGCTGGTTCAAAATTTGAACTTGTAACCGACCATAAACCTCTTGAGGCCATCTTTAAACCAACTTCAAGGCCACCAGCCAGAATTGAGAGATGGGTGTTAAGGTTACAGGCCTTCAAATTCCAAGTGGTTTACCAGTCTGGAAAACTAAACATAGCGGACTCGGTATCAAGATTGTGTAAGCTTCAAGATGAATCGTCATTTGACAGAGAGGAAGAACAACATATTTACACTATAGTGGAACAACATACACCAAAAGCCATGCGGATATCTCAAATAATTCAAGAAAGTAAGGCTGATCCCCAGATCCTAGAGGCTGTCGATAAAATTAATGGCAACTCATGGGAAGGATCAGATAAAAGTATTTACTTTCCGTTTCGACTAGAACTATCGACATTTGGTCCAGTAATCTTGCGGGGAAACAGAATAGTAATCCCCGAATCCTTAAGAAAACACACTCTAGAACTGTCTCATGAAGGACATCCAGGAGAGACCGTGATGAAAAGGAGGTTAAGGGCGAAAGTTTGGTGGCCCCTGATAGACAGGCAAGTAGAAAACTTTGTTAAACAATGCCGCGACTGTCTTCTAGTGTCGCAGCCAAATAGACAACCACCTATGACCAGGCACAAGTTTCCTGAAGGCCCTTGGCAATATCTGGCGATCGATCTCCTGGGACCTCTTCCAAATCAGGAATTAGTTTTTGTTGTTATCGACTATTATTCCAGATATCAAGATATAAAATTTCTACGAACAACAACATCGGAAAAAATAATTAGTCATCTGAATGAACTATTCGCAAGGTTCGGAATCCCAAAATCCATAAGATCAGACAATGGAAGACAATTTGTGAGCGAAGAATTCAAGAAACTCTGCAATGAAAACAACATTAGCTTAGTACACACTCCACCCTACTGGCCCCAGGCAAATGGCTTAGTCGAGAATATGGACAAGTCCTTAGTAAAAAGATTGAAAATAGCTCATGCAAATAAATTAAATTATAAAGCTGAATTACAAAAGTTCATTTTAATGTATAATGTAACCCCTCAAGGAACTACGGGAAAATCCCCATCAGAACTACTATTTAACAGAAATATCCGAGATAAAATTCCATCGATATCTGACCTTATGACAGAAACATTGGACGAAGAAGCGTTAGACAACGACATACTAAATAAACAAAGAGGCAAAGAGAGGGAGGATAGAAGCAGAAGAGCTAAAGAACATAACATTGCGCCAGGCGACAAAGTGTTTATAGAAAACATGGTAATACCTCATAAACTTACGTCCAGATTCGATAAAAGCCAATACGAAGTTATACACATGCGGGACAACGAAGCTACTCTAATGAAAGAAGGGAAAATATTAAAACGCCACGTGTCTCATTTAAAGAAAGTTCCAGACACACCTAAACAACTTACCACTTCTCCATCATCTCATAATACTTTAGTTATGCCATCATCATCACTGAAAGACGCCCGAGAACCAGGAGAGCCGGAGGAAGAAGAAGGACCAGAACCACTACCAGAACAACCAGCTGTCAACATGGAGGAGGAAGAAGCATTTATCGAAGAGAACCATCCAACAGCAGTAGCATCCGAAAACCGCCTGAAACCTCTACGACTGAAAAAAAAGGACGGAATGTGGCAACCAGCTGTGTGACGGGGATAGCGTTGGCAACACTGGAAGGTGTGGCAGTCGTGGGAGCGAGGAACACGAACACGACGCAATCCGTTTAATATTATTATTATTATATTTTTATGTTCGTTATATAGTTTATCTTGTTTTTATTATTATTATTGTAAATAAACTGTGAAGTACAACATATCGATAATTATTTGTGCAGTGCTAGGTCAGCACAAACTGTTTTATTTCAGAAATTGCTGTCGTTTATTTAGAAATTGAGATTTCTACATTTTATGCTGTTGTTTATTTAGAAATTAAGATTTCCACGTCCTCTGCCTTTTGAAAAAAAAGTCCCACAATCCTGGTATAATTTTTCCATTATTTAATGAATTTAACTAATGAATTGTTTTATTTCAGAAATTGCTGTCGTTTATTTGGAAATTAATATTTCTACGTTTTTTGCCGTTTTTTACCTAGAAATTAAAATTTCCACGTCCTCTGCCTTTTGAAAAAAAAAGTCCAACAATCCTGGTATTATTTTTCCATTATTTAATGAATTTAACTAATGAATTGTTTTATTTCAGAAATTACTGTCGCTTATTTAGAAATTGAGATTTCTACATTTTATGCTGTTGTTTATTTAGGAATTAAGATTTCCACGTCCTCTGCCTTTTGAAAAAAAAGTCCCACAATCCTGGTATAATTTTTCCATTATTTAATGAATTTAACTAATGAATTGTTTTATTTCAGAAATTGCTGTCGTTTATTTGGAAATTAATATTTCTACGTTTTTTGCCGTTTTTTACCTAGAAATTAAAATTTCCACGTCCTCTGCCTTTTGAAAAAAAAAGTCCCACAATCCTGGTATTATTTTTCCATTATTTAATGAATTTAACTAATGAATTGTTTTATTTCAGAAATTGCTGTCGTTTATTTAGAAATTGAGATTTCTACATTTTATGCTGTTTTTCATTTAGAAATTAAGATTTCCACGTCCTCTGCCTTTTGAAAAAAAAGTCCCACAATCCTTGGTATAATTTTTCCATTATTTAATGAATTTAACTAATGAATAGTTCTATTTCAGAAATTGCTGTCGTTTATTTAGAAATTGAGATTTCTTCACTTTATGCTGTTGTTTATTTAGAAATTAAGATTTCTACGTCCTCTGCCTTTTGAGAAAAAAGTCCCACAATCCTGGTATAATTTTTCCATTATTTAATGAATTTAACTAATGAATTGTTTTATTTCAGAAGTTGCTGTCGTTTATTTGGAAATTATTATTTCTACGTTTTTTGCCGTTTTTTACTTAGAAATTAGGATTTCCACGTTCTCTGCCCCTTGAAAAAAAAGTCCCACAATCCTGGTATAATTTTTCCATTATTTAATGAATTTAACTAATGAATTGTTTTATTTCAGAAATTGCTGTCGTTCATTTAGAAATTGAGATTTCTACATTTTATGCTGTTGTTTATTTAGAAATTAAGATTTCCATGTCCTCTGCCTATTGAAAAAAAAGTCCTCCAGTCCTGGTATAATTTTTCCATTATTTAATGAATTTAACTAATGAATTGTTATATTTCTACATTTCACTTGCTCGCGGTAAGCTTTTAGTAGGTATGTCCTCTTCATTGCACAACGAAGAGGGAGAGCCCCACACTATCCAGTTCTGGCGAACTGGGTGTGCATGAGGAGCATTTCATCACCTTACCAAAAAAAAAAAAAAAATAGGCGGACAAGAAGAAGAACAGAAGAACTACAGTCGACGCATTTGAGTCGTTATTATTAAATTGTATTGTTAGTATGATGTATCAAATAAAATGATTATTGACGAGTTTCTTTTTTTATTTATACAGTTTTGTTTCATTATGTGCTTCGGGTGTAGAGTGGGCGCAGAAGGACAAACAAACAGTTCCGATTCAGAAAGTGTCGGTTATTTCGGTTAAGCAAAGCTAAGGAATTAGTAGTGGATACATTGATTCATGTCGAGTCGTAGCTCCTTTATGGAACGTCGTAGGGACTTGTAGTAAAAATGAATGTAAAGTATTTTTCGAGCGCTTCCGATTTTGATTGAAAAAACGACTTTTTCTACTTGCGTGCGCAAAGTAATCACTTTGCGCACTCATTTGCGTGCGCAAAGTTGAACTTTGTGCACGGAAACTCTTTGCGCACTCATTTTTTGTTACGCATAATTACCATAGTTATACTTGATTTTTCAATGTTTTGATGGTTTCTGAATAAACTAATATTCATAATGAAGGGTTTTAGTTGATATTAGCGCTTAGTTAACATGATGTTTCCTATCAAAGGTGTCCAAATTGGACCAGCCTGTACTGCTAGGAATTTGTACAATTTTTGATATTGGAGAGACTCTCATGAAAATATTCTAGCTGGTATTCTAGAAATTCCAGAAGATGTTAAAAGATTTTTTGGGATTTTAATTTAAGACATTTTAAGGAATTCCAATCGATTTCAAACGATTTTTGAAGATTTTGATTTGATTGATTTTTCTAATATTATAATAATTCAAAGTCTACTTTTTTAAGATATTCGTAGAAAAAATATTGTTCCTAACACTTGCGCAAAGTGTCTTTCCCGCACTCAAAGCTTATCCGAACTCCGCTTCGCGTCGTTCGTCTAACTGCTTTTTCGTGCGGGAAAGTATCACTTTGCGCACTTGTTAGGAAAATAACTATTTCGGTCGTTTCTGGGGCCCAATTCTTGAATAATTTCGCATGCGAAACTTGATATGATTTCGAACGCTTCCCATTTAATTCACATTGCTGTCAGTCAAATTCGAATCATATTTCGTATTTGGGTTTGGTTTGGGTTCCCCTCCAAGGAGCTGTGAGACCTTGACGTTGGTGGAGCGGCACAGCGACTGGCCGTGCATTTGACTGGACAGCTCAACCTCAGGGAGTCTAACTCTAGACACGGGCATGGCAAACCCGAAGGACCCTAGCTGGACTCTCACCCTCCTCCCGGGGTGGTTCCTTACCCTAACACCTACAACCTGATACCCGCCCTTTCCCTCCTCATATCCCCCCTGGACGCTATTAGGTGACGAGGGCAAGGGGAATCCCTACATATCCAAAAATAACCCCAAAACCAAAACAAGCAAAATGGAAGGACAACATAACGAATTTATACCCCAGGAGGGTACGGCTATTAAAGCAAGCAAAGATACAACTGTTAGAGTAGTGCTTGTCGACCCCCATGAACCTGAAAAGGGGAGAGGAATACAGGCAATATATAGAGATAGGTACCCAGAACTGGCAGAAGGGAACCAGGATTTCGAAGAACTTATAGAAACTACTAGATTAAAATCAAGTACGGAGTCAGCTAATCGCAGGATACTAAAGATGACGCAGGGCAGGACCGAAGAAGAGCTCTGGAACTCCCTTCATAGATTACGCGGAGAAACAAAACAAGACGAGTGGGTAGCAATTCATAAAATCGAGAAAATCAGCATTACAACACTACGGAAAATGGCAGAAGCTATCTTCCACAAAACCGGAACTAACATCATAATATATACGAATACAGCACTAGACCTGAAAGAACCAATGGAAAGAAATGTGAGAGAAAAAAACACATATGTTGTACCGTAGCGAGTAGACGTCTGTTCACTTGCTCCACATTTAACTTGTGATTACAGTGGTGTTTATTTTAATATTTGTGCTTGATCTGTTCCTGTTCCGAGTTGGGTATCTAGACTTTGATCTCGTGGTTGCAGTTTTCAGTGAAACAACCCCATTTCGTAAATATAGAAGAACAAAGTTGCGACCAATCACAGTGTATCCCTGACCCTTATTAGAGAGTTGTTGCAGCATGGGTCGAAACGATAACCCGGTAAATACCAGAAGCGGCGGCGCCAAGACAGAAGACGATCTTGAAAGGCTCATCACCAAGGTATGCACTAACTTTGTTAATCAATTAAAAGATGAGCTTGGTTCAAAAATTAACGAAATCCACTCCAAATTGAAACAGGTTTGTGATACCCTGGAAACAATAGAATTGAGGGTGAAAAGTAATTCGCAACAAATTTTAAAACTTCAGAATAAAATTGATGATCTAGAGCAACAATCTAAACGAAATACTTTACGAATATGTGGCGTCAAAGAATCTGATGTTGAGAATCTTGCTGATAAGCTCCCAGATTTGTTATCTGATAAACTAAAACTTTCTCTCTCCAAGACCGATATAGATTACGCTTTTCGTCTTAAATTTAAAGAGCAAAACCAAGATACTCCGGCTCCAATTATTGTGAACTTCACGACAAACATAAAACGAAACGAGATTTTTCATGCTAAGAAAACCCTTAAAATGTCAACTATTTCCATTATTAAAGACTTGACTCAGCCTAAATACGAATTACTTACTCTGGCAAAGAAGAAATTGGGAAAAAACAAGGCATGGTCGTCCGGTGGGAAGATTTTCGCATGGAACTCCGAAACTAAGAAGAAGTTTTCAATCGAGTCCAAAAGTGATATTTAAAGGGACATTACAAGGGCTCCCTAATGTTTAAATGGTTTGGCTCGAAAGGAGAAAATAAAATGGGTATAAAAAACTTAGGTATAATTCTGCTGGTTTTCTTTTTTTTTTGGGCAAGGTAATAAAATGCAATTGTCATGAATTGGAATTGGAATTTATTGAATTTATAGATTTTTTGGGACATTTACAATTCAGCTATCGCTTTTATAATATGTATTTGAATGGCTTGCTTTTTTATACATATATATTAATTTACTGTATAGGTATAGGGAATATATAATTTCATTTGGTTTATTGTTCATTATTATAGTTTCTTTTTAAATTTTTGATTATTTATATTCATGCGCCTTTAAAAACTGTAAAGTTCACTAAACCTCCGGCTCCATGGCTGACTCCCAACCTTAAATTTCTTATTAGTTTACGGAAAAAAGCGCTCTCAAGATATAAAAAATTAAAAACCGATGCCTCATTGTCATATTATAAAGAACTAAGAAATTTTGTCACTACTGCGGTAAGAAATGAAAAAAAAGCTTACCTTCGCTACAAATATAGGGTAGATCCCAAGGGCTTCTGGAAAACTGTTAATCATCTAAATATTAATTGTAACAGGCCTGCTCGGCCAGGCAATGTTGGTAGTCCGGAGGCTTTCAATAACTTTTTTATAGATAGTATTCCTCTAATACCCTCTAATCCTACCTTTATATCCGATAACTATATTAATCGTCGTCGAGGCGATTTGCCTGGCGAATTCACTTTTCAAGAGGTGACTGAGGAAATTGTTGAAAGGCATATTTTAATGTTAAAATCAAACGCAAGAGGGTCTGATGGTATAGACTTGAAAATGTTATCGTACTTGACGCCACATTTAACTAAATATATCACTTTCATTTTGAATACTAGCATTCGTAAGTCACAATTTCCATCCGCCTGGAAAAATGCCAGTATAACTCCTCTTCCTAAATCAAGCTCTCCAGAAAAAGTATCTGATTTCCGTCCGATAAGTATCTTGCCGACTTTGTCGAAAGTGCTGGAAAAAATCGTCAATTACCAACTCAACGACTTCTTAACTGAAAATAAAATTTTGCCTTCTACTCAATCAGGGTTTCGTGCTAAACATAGCACTACTACGGCATTGCTAAATATTTCTGATGATATTTTTAAAGCAACTGATGAAGGAAAATCATCTGTTTTAGTCTTGCTGGATTACAGCAAGGCTTTCGACACGATAGATCATGACATAATATGCAGGAAGCTTTATTTTTATGGAATGAGTCAAAATGCTATACTCTTTTTCAAGAATTACCTTTCAGGGCGGAGACAGAGAGTTTGCTTTAATGGAATGCAATCCCCCTACATAACGACTCATAAGGGCGTTCCCCAGGGTAGCATCTTGGGCCCTGTCCTGTTCTCTTTGTACACTGCAGACTTCGGTACTTATCTACAGACTTGTAAGTCCCATCAATATGCGGACAATACGCAGATTTATAGTTCGTTTTTATCTGTCAATTCTGAACAGGCTATTGCTAAAATAAATGCAGATAATAATAATAATAATAATAATAATAAATGACTTTATTTGCACAAAATTTAGTACATAGGCGAAGTTTAGCCAAAGGCTACTCTACTTAACCTACAATTAATAAAGTAAGAAAAAAAAAAAAAGCATAGATGTCGCCAAAAAAATGGCATGGCAAGATAAATCAGTAATTAATAAATGTTCTATGTTTACCCCATAAATTACACCAATAACACATTAAGAAATCTAGGAGACTGTCGAGCTCACTTGAACTTTCAAAAAATATTTCCTACTCTCTCTACGAAAAGCATTGAGTGAAAGACTTTTTATATTTGTTGGAATCTTATTATAAATAAAGGCTGAATTATATGAAAAACTACGCTTGTAATAGGTTAAGCGGTGGCGAGGAACATTCAGTCTATTTAAAGGTCTCACATTAACCTTATGCAACTGGTTTCTAGGAATTAACTTACTTAAAAGATAGGGAGGAGAAGATGTAAGAGTAATCTTATGAACAAAAACACCAAGGTTATAGGAAAATAAGTTTTTAAGGCGAAGCCATCCAAGTTCATTTATCCTTGCAGACACTGTATCATACTTTCTTAAATTAAATATAAATCTGCAACAAGTATTTTGAAATTTTTGCAATCTATACGCAGTAAAATTATCAAGACAAGGAAAGTAGACAATGTTGCAGTAATTAAGAACTGGCAGGATCAAGGATTCGCAAAGTTTTTTCCTTAACTTGAAATTGATTATGTGTCTGTTAATGAAGAGCGGCCTCAAAGCGAAATAAGCTTTTTTAAGAATATTTGAAACGTGAAATTTGAATCTTAGGTCTTCTTCAAAATAGAGTCCAAGATTTTTTACTTTATCCACGCATTGAAGTTCGGTAGTTCCAATGAACAGTTTTAAATTTTGTTTAAAATAATTTAATTTATTTTTTTGACTAAAACACATTACAGAGCACTTAGAGGCATTAAGTTTCAAATTATTTTTCTGTGCATAATCATGTAGAGCTTTGAGGTCATTGTTTATAGCGTGCGAGGCCTCTTCCAACTGATTTAAGGGGAACGAGTGCCGCAATTGTGTATCGTCTGCAAATCCCTGAATTTTACAGGCTTTGACAACATCAAACATATCCGCAATATACAACAGAAATAGAATTGGTCCCAAAACCGAACCCTGGGGTACACCTGAGGTTATCTCACAAAAATCTGACGGATCCCTGCTTTCCAAAACAACCCTTTGCTTTCTTCCACCAAGATAAGACTGAAAAAAAGACAACGCAGTTTCATCGCATCCGAAATAATGAAGTTTGGCACACAAGACATCATGATCTAAGGTATCGAAGGCCTTCGAAAAGTCCAACAACACCAAAGATGTGACGTCACCCCTGTCCAGTGAGGATATAATTTCGTCAGTAATATTCGCCAAGACCGAAGTAGTGCTATGATCCTTACGAAACCCCGATTGCAAATGAGGGATTATTTCATTTCTTGTCAGATGCTCATAAATTTGTGGCTGCAAAAAATTTTCCAAGATTTTCGATAAAGCAGGGATGATTGAAATGGGCCTAAGATCGGAGTATTTTTCAGGTTTTCCTACTTTGGGTAGAGGTTTAATTAAGGAACATTTCCAAATTTCTGGAAAGTAACCAATCTCTAAGCAACAGTTTAAGATGTGAGTTATATGATTTAAAATAAAATTTGCACAATACCGGATCATTTGGGCAGAGATACCATCACAGCCACAAGCGTTTGATTTGAGCTCACAAATTATTTTGAAAATTTCTCCCGTGGTTGCTAATCTAAAAGAAAAATTCAGGTTTTCTCGAAATTTTGTTCCTTTATAGAAACTTACAGTTTCCGGTTGGTTTTGTAATGGGCTATACACCGATGAAAAATAGTCATTTATTGAATTTGGTTCTCCTAATTTTGGAGGAATAGTATAGTTAGTTTTATTTTTAAAGTTTAAGTTATTTATGGCTTTCCAAAGTTGTTTATTATCCTTGCTACGTTGGTTAAATTCTAAATAAGCCTTTTTCTCTCTACGATTAGCATCCACCACGGTATTACGCATTTGTTTGTAAAACGACCAATGACCAATGTCTTTAGTTTTCTTGAATTTGCTTAGGGCCTTATCCCGTTCTTTCATTAGTAATTTAATATTAGGTGTAATCCAAGGTGCAAACTGTTTTGAAATTTTAGCATGCTTGAAAGGCGCATGCTTATCAAATAAATTCAAAATGTTTTGGTTTAAGAATTGAAGTTTTTGCTCTATATTATTTATGTAGTAAACACTATCCCAATTAATAGATCTTATGTCGAACTCAAGGTCCTCCATAATTAATTGCTTAAAGTTTCTATAAATAACTGTTCTTGGTAGAGGCTTAGAAATGCCAATATTTATTTCACAAAAAGTTGCTTTGTGGTCCGATATTAGGTCTGCGTTTAGGACAGAGCAATTTGTGACAGTAGAAGGTTGATTAAAATAGATAACATCAATAATTTTCTCACTTGTACCAGAAATACGTGTTGACTCGGTCACCAACTGGGTTAAATCATAGCTGGTGAAACATTCAAGAAGCAAATTATTCTGAAAATGACATATGTTCACATCTCCTAAAATTAAAATTTTATCAAACCGAGGACAGAAATAAGAAAGCAAATCGTCAAAGTGTTTTATACAGCTTGCCAGATTGGTTTTAGGTGGCTTGTACACGACCCCCAAAAGAATACTCTCGTTCTTTATTTTTAAGTTAAGAAATAGGTGTTCAAGGCCGTCAATCGGTTCAAACTGTTCTGTAATGTAATCAAAAGAATTTCGAATGAAAACACCGACACCACCCCCTCTACCTGTGCGATTTTTACATACAAAATTAAAATCAGGAATAAGAAACTGGTCAGAGGAAACATTTTCCGTTAACCAAGTTTCGGAAACACACATAACATCTACACTAGAACTATGCAGTAAATTCTGAAAATGGTCGAAACCAGTCGCAAGGGAACGAACGTTAAGATGGCCCAACTTCAGGTTTTTCATATTAGAATTTCACAATAAATTAGAAAAATATTCACAATATTTTTACTTTAATTCCCCTTAGATCCAACAAATATAATCCTCCTTAATATTTCTCTCAAAACCGAAAAAAAAAAATAATAATAATAATAATAATAATAAAATAAAAACAGCAAGATAATTAATAGTAGCTTTACACTATGAAAATAATCAAAAACCAGGCTATAATTATTTATACCCACAAAGAGAAACAATACAATAATCTTGACCTGACCGCAAAGGGATAAAAAACAAAAATAAAAAAATAAAAATAATCACCTAGGAAACAAGCCTTTGAATAGTTTTACGCAAAATAAACAATAATTCTGATTCGGAAACAACTTTCAGTATTATAGGTAAAAAAAAAAGTATAAATTTGTCCTAATAGAGGCACAAGATGCAAAATCTTTGAATTGATTAAAATGATTTATTGGTGCAAAAAAGTAAACAATAAGATTTTAAATTTTATGTTTTTGTTCCTTTTTCAATAGTAACAAAAAATACCTATAGAGATTAAGGCAATGATTTATTTAAAGAATATGTGAATTTGTTTTCGATTATAATAAAAGTAACCACGGCCCACAATTTCCATAATTACCCAAAATTAACCCTTTTATAAGTTAGCACATACTTAAATTATTTGTTCAAGCAAAAATTGTACCAAAAAGGAAAGAAAAAATAATAATAAAATAAAAAGCAAAGAAGAGAAAAAAACGAAGTAGAAATTCCGAGAAAAGCATACAGTTTGAAACCCATTCTTATACTATATTATACTAACTTTGTTTAGTTTCCACTATTAACTTGATGAAGCTCATTCAAATGGTTCAGACTTTGAATTTTTGACACTTTACCATTTAATCTAACGTAAATGTTTCCATCACGACTCCACACATTTTTCCGCGAAAATTTTTCCGCGGCCCTCTTCATCAGTTTGGCCCGTAAGCCTGTTAAATCTTCCCTAATAACAATCCTTGAACCTTTTAACATTTTGCGACTTTTCAAAACTTTTGTTCTAATGTTAGAATCCGAAAATACTACCATCACCGGAACCGAATCGCTGGCAGACTGAGACGATTGACTAGCTGTATTTTTTTGTTTTATACGAAAACAACTGATAAACTCGGACTCCTGAATATTTACCTGCAATTTATTTTTAAAAATATTCAGGACTGACTGTTTTATGTTTGTTTCCGGATTTTCGGCAGGGATGCCATATAACCTTATGTTGTTTTTGCGTGAAGTTTGCTCCTGCGCATCCACTATCCGTAGTAGATTTGTATTTTCCTGTTGAAGATCTTTTAACTCCAATTGCATGGATGACACATTTTCTTCCAAGGAAACCACGGTCACTTCTAGGTGTGTGATTTTCTTCATGAGCTTCTCATCAATTTCCTTCGAAATAGCCGAAACGATTTTTTTTCAAAAATCATCGTTTGGCGCGTCATTTATAAGTACCTTGCGAATGGCGTCGATATCCGACCTTGATAACGGCATGTTTTACAAATTTTTTCACGGATTTTTCAGACTCAGAAAGTATAACACAATTTTTGATTTGCACAATAAGGCAAGAACTTCACTATGCGTTTTGAAATCACAAAAAAAGCAATTCGTGCTTTTATCTCACAATAAACATTAAAAACTGAGGACCGAGTCACAAGGTGTTGCTACTCACACAGCGACATCTACTACCAGATCTGATAACTCTGTCTGATGTTTCAAGAGCTCATGGCCTGGTCCTGAATGGCAATAAGTCACAGCTTTTATGCTTTGGTAAGTTTATTCGGCAGCAGTTTGATAATGGTACCTATTCTATTTTACTTGATGGTGCACAGTTAAAAATGGTAAAATATAGCAAAAACTTGGGGGTGATAATCGATGATCAGCTTAGATTTGACTATCACGTGGCAGATATTCTGCGTAGATCCTATTACAAGCTCAAAGTTCTGTATATGCACAAGGAAGCTCGCACTACTGAAATAAAATTACGCTTGTGCGATTCTCTTATTTTATCTTTAGTTTCCTACTGCGATGTGGTCTATTGGCCGGCTCTTACAGTGAAAGAAAAATATAGTCTTGAAAAATTACAAAATTCTTGTTTAAAATTTTCCTACAATATGAGAAAATTTGATCATGTCACTCCTTTGTTTTCAAGTTCCAAGTGGTTGAACCTGCAAAAAAGGTGTCAATTGCATATGGCTACCCTGGTTTACAGAGTTCTTCAAACAAAATGTCCTGAATACCTATTTGATAGGCTCGTCAGGGGAAGTGCGGTGCATGATAGACAGACAAGGCACTGTCAAAAGTTGACAATACCCAGACATCGAACAGCACAATATCAAGGATCATTTGGCTACAACGCCGCAAAACTATTTAATTCACTAACGCCTGCAGCCGCGTCATGCAATACAGTTTCCAAATTTAAAAATAATATTAAAAATAAATTAAATGATGATTAGAATCAATGATTAGAATTCATTCGGTTTTGTTAGTGTAATATGATCTGAGTTTCGGTCTAAGTAGATATAATTTGAAATTTATAATCAGTTAAGAATTCTTTCTTATTTTATTATTTGGTACTTAACATTATATTCAACAGTTTATAATTTATAGGAGGTATCTGTTAGTTACTAGTTACTATTATAATATCAGGTAAAATTTCTTTATAATTTTTTGACGCGACGGTTAGATAGAATAGCTAAGCTAGATATCGCCGTCTCATTTGTTGTTATTTATTACTACCTCGCACCTTAATTATGAATAAAGGCCTTATTATTATTATTATTATTATTATTATTATTATTATTATATACATTGATTGTGGATTGCCAAGATGACAAATACACAGAAACGGTGCACAAAAATGAAAATACAGTGAAAGGGATGGATGCTACCCAGGCAATCAGAGGCATACGAGAAACCAAAAATGGAAAAATACTTATTTTAATCGACAAAAATGAGAAAGCTCTAAAGGAACTATGCCAAAAGATCGAACAGGACAAAGATATGACAGTCAAGGCAGCCGCTAGACTCCCCCGGAAAGAAAATAGGAAAAAGGAAATCTTCTACATCAGAGGCATGGATGCCACAACCTCCAAGGAAAAACTGATCGAGGCTATACTAACACAAACAGGCCCCCTAGAAGAACCGACTATAGTATTAGTGAAATAAGACCAAATGCGGGCAAAACACAGGCAGCCACTTTGTACATTAACATAAACAGAAGGAATAAACAACCTCACAACCATCAGGATTGGATATTTCCAAATGCAGAATGGAGAAGAAGATATACCTAGAGAAGTGCTACAGATGCTGGTCATATGACCATACTACCGAAGATTGTAACGGCCCCGACCGGGGTATCCTATGTTATAAATCGGCAAAGAAGGACATCGGGCAAACGAGTGTGAAGGAGATGACGAAAGGTGTCTATTATGCAACGAGGAGGGGCACAAAACGGGTACTGTTAAATGCAAAGCATTCAGAAGAGCATTATCCATAAACCGGAAATACAAGAAAATGATCTCTGCAAACCCTACTATACAACAAAATGAGCACTCGCAGTAAATTATCCCCAACCAGAATAATACAAGTAAACTTAAACAGATGCCGGGCAGCACACGACCTACTGATGGCAACACCAAAAGAAATGGAAGTGGACATCCTGGTTGTAACGGAGCCCAACAATAAAGAGCTAGACAAGCATGGATGGCTCTACGACACTGAAAAAGATGCGGCTATAAAGGTAATAAACACGAAAATCCCGTACCGCGGGAGCGGGGCAGGATCCTATGGTTCGAAGATTTCATTTAAGCTGTATAGCAAAGCTGGCGACCTGTTTGTATTTGCCGTCTGCAAGAGAGCTGATTAGACATCTGTTGATTGTATCACAATCTGAAACAGATGGTCCTTCTGCTACGAACCACGATGATTCTACTTCAGCATGCGAGTCAAGTAACAGGAAAGTCCGAGCTACAAGAAATCATGAATAGCGCCATGGAAAAAATGGGAAAGTTAGAAAAAGAAACAATCGCTCAAGAACCAGAGCTAGTCGATAATGATGAGACCGAATCAACTTCATGGAGTAATTGGGCATTACAAATCAATGACGAAGCTCTAAAAGAGTTTGAGAAAGGAGGAATCAAGCCTAATGGACTTTACTCATCTGAATTTGCGAAAAAATTACTTGTTACCTGTATTTTCAGAAATGATTTTGGTTATGGACGCATTCCAGCATCAAGCGCAGCAGTAGAAGGGTAATTCAACAAATTCAAGCATGTCTATGAAGTGACTAAAAATTGTCGTGTGAGAGGCGATCAATTGGTCGGAAATCATCTGCTCATTATTTCGGGGCGTATGAAAATTGCAAAAGCCCGTTATCAAAAACTATCAAAATTAGCCGACTCTGCAGTGAAGAATATCTCAGAGAATACCTGTGAAATGAACGAAAAATCTGGAAAAACCGATATTGAGCCTGACGAAGAAAACGAGTTTTTTCATTTCCGGTATGATTAAAATTAACGATTACTTTTGAAAATGTTGCAAATATTTAAAGTGGTTCATTTCAATAAATATTTCTGTTTCAGGAATGAAGACGGTGCAATTCTTAGAGGAGCGGCCCTTGCCGATATCACGAATACAACTGAGTTGCCGATGCCATATAGAAATGACGATTGTCCTGAGTATTTGGATGAAAAGGTGCCTTCCAGAAAGATTCATCGATGTTTGATTTGTCAGTGGTAGTACACGACTTATCTCTGTGTTCCGACTCATTGCCACATGGAATGGAAGGGTACGAAAAAAAACGAATATGCTGACAATGCTCCGCATTGAAAAATTTGGATGGAATCGTATCGCTACATGAAAAAGAAAATTGGAGGAACAAAGCTGTAACCCCGGAAAGAGGAACTACAAAGCGCAGAGCAGCATACGTAAACAATCCAAAAGTTACGCTAGACGCACTCAGTTTTGGAAAGCGAAAGCAAATAGGTACCAATTTTGCAAAATGGGTCCAGTGGCAAAGGAAATTTGAGACGTAACAACATTACATATGTTCCTGTCAACACATGCGCTTTTGATCGAAACAAACATTACAGCTTTGATTGTAATTCTTATGAAGGATTATCCGAGCTGCATTGAAAAAAGTTTTGCGATGGTCCTTGCAAGGAAAAAACAACAAACAGACCAGTCATAATAATTGACGACTTGTCAATAAGAACAGTTTGCGAAAATTTTGCCAACATTGTTGAAGAAACTGTGGTTCTGCCAGAAAGAGATTGCCCCAAAAGTAAAGATTTTAATTTGGAAGATGTTAATTTGGAAGATGTTAAGGAACGCACAGTAATAATTGATACAGGTAATGGTTATAAAGAATTTAACTATCTGGAAAGGACATGGCACTATTTAAGTGTAATTTGGCCCTCTGCTGATTTTTCTGAAATTTGGATATGTTGTAGTCGACACCAAAATAAGACTTTTTTATCATTGCGCCAAAGTTCTAGGTCTACCGGAACTGCCCGAAAAGTGAGGCCAAAGTAATAAAAACGGACATGAAGAAATGCTGATTTTAATGAATTATTATTCTTAATAAGTCAATGGTATATCTAGACTCTAGACAATAATCAACTCAATTTTAAACAAGTATCATAATATTTTCACATATTATTAACTTTATATTTCCATTAGCTACAAGGTGTTTTCCATAAGTATTTCGAAAAATCACATTTTACGAGTACCATATTGTATTATGGTATCTACGTAAAGTATGTGTATAATATGTATCTATATTTGTTTATCTAATCTTATACGAACACATAATTTTCGACAGTGGCGTAGAAAGGGGTAAGGAGGAGGAAGCTCCGCCCTTCTTCCGAAATTCCTCGAAATTCTAATACAGCGCCTCAGAAAAGCATTTTTATTTATTTTATTAGCAGATATAAAAAAGTATGACAATATAGGTTGTAATAAAATTGTGTAGGTATGTCAATATAATATTCTAAAAAAATGTTGTGGATACCACAGAATAAAAAAAAGCTAATGATACATATCGGAAAACCTCGGAAAAAACCTACTACACTGATAAAAAAACATGGAAAGAAAAATTAAAAAAATATTTCATTATTTCCAAGTAGCATCATCTTCATCAAGTGAAGTACAGGGTGTTTTCAACGAACTGGCGCGTCGGTAAATAGACTTTGGATTTCAAAAAGACAATTTACTGTCGATGGGTGTAATTCGGCTAAAATATTTTCAAAATTAATCAAAATGGTCAGACTTTTGGTTATACCGGGTTGATGTCAACGTGCCTATTTTAAATAGGAAATAAACAGTTGAAAATCGATTTGCGACAGAAAAGCTTTGATTTGTTTTGATGTTGCCAGAACTTTTGTAGTTGACAAAATCGAAAATAGCTTTTGAACGCGTTACTATTTAATGATAATTTCCTATCAAAATGGTTAACTGTTTTGTGTGCAACGCGGTTATGGGACGATACTTGCGTAGATTGGTTCGAATTCCTCAACAAGATGAAAATCTGAATCGAAAGAGAACCGAATTGACTCTCTTGCACAGATCAAAATTCCGATTGCCAGATCAAAATATTAATGAAGATACGAAAATATGCGCAAATTGTGACCAGAGAATTCAAAAATGTATTGAATTAGAAGGTAACGAGACTGCCATTAGCATGGAAGTTTTAGTTCGGAAACGAACAGAAAAATGTTTTATTTGCAATGGTTTCACTAACAACAGACTTTTGCTTGATGCGCGTATTGATTTTTATATAAAAACTAATACCTTTATCCCCGATAAAGTTCGATGCTGCCTAGATCACTTAACTCTTTCTGGAAATGTCCAGTTACAATTTATGCAAAATATTATATCTATCCTGACACCCGTTTTATTAAATGGAAAAGAATTATCTGTATGGCTTTCAAAGTTGCGTGAAATGGTACGTTTATCATCCGAAAAGAAATACGACAGTGAGGAAAACTTCACGAATGAAGAAATTACTTCTCTAACTTCATTAAATAAAAATCAATTTAGGACTTTATATGACATTTGCGGTCCTGTGGACGTAGGCGGACAAAGAAGGTATGTGACAAAAAAAAGTTTAATGGCATTTTTAATGAAATTAAGACAAGGACTCTCAGACACCTTTTTGAAATCTATTTTGAATTTTCCTTCTCGGCAATGTGTTAGTTTAAATATAAGCGTAGTTAGAAACAGTTTAATGGTACGTTTTGTGAATGAAAATCTAGGGTTTGAGTCACCTTAAGTACAGGACAGAGAGAACTTTTTACAAAGGCATAAGTATAACCGATTTCTCAAACAGACTGTATAATGAAGAACTAGTCGTTCGGAAGGCAATATTATATTCAGATTGTACGTACTTGAAAATACCAAAAAGTTCACAGTTTAGAATACAAAGACAGTCCTATTCGCCTCACAAACATTATAATTTATTAAAAGCTGGAGTTATTGTAGCCCCGGATGGTTACATCGTTAGTGTTCATGGACCCTATTTTTGCGATGCCAGAAACAATGATGCTCAAATTCTAGTAAGTGAACTAAATGCGGACAGGGAAAATGCTCAAAATTGGCTTCGCGATGGTGATATTTTTGTTACTGATAGAGGGTATCGTGATGCTGTCGAGTTCCTAGAAAAGCTCAATGTCAATTGTGAAATGCCTCCTTTTTTGGCTAGAGGTCAGAGACAATTCACAACTGAACAGGCAAATCAGTCTAGGAAAATTACAAAGACCCGGTGGATCGTGGAGTCTCGTAATGGGCATATTAAAAGTATTTTTAAATTTTTCAGAGACCTTATACCCATACAGCACTGAGGTCACCTCAGTGATTTTTTGAAAATTTCTTGTGCAATAATAAATTGTTTCCACGAACCCGTTCATATGCAAAATCATGACGATGCTTTAGCCCAGACAATGTTATAGTTATTTTCCTAACAAGTGCGCAAAGTGATACTTTCCCGCACGAAAAAGCAGTTAGACGAACGACGCGAAGCGGAGTTCGGATAAGCTTTGAGTGCGGGAAAGAAACTTTGCGCAAGTGTTAGGAACAATATTTTTTCTACGAGTATCTTAAAAAAGTAGACTTTGAATTGTTAAAATATTAGAAAAATCAATCAAATCAAAATCTTCAAAAATCGTTTTAAATCTATTGGAATTCCCCAAAATGTCTTTTAAATTAAATCCCCAAAAATCTTTTAACATCTTCTGGAATTTCTAGAATATCGGCTAGAATATTTTCATGAGAGTCTCTCAAATATCAAAAATTCTACAAATTCCTAGCAGTACAGGCTGGTCCAATTTGGACACCTTTGATAGGAAACATCATGTTAGCTAAGCTAATTTCAACTAAAAGCCTTCATTTTGAATATTAGTTTATTCAGAAACCATCAAAAACATTGAAAAATCAAGTATAACTATGGTAATTATGCATAACAAAAATGAGTGCGCAAAGAGTTTCCGTGCGCAAAGTTCAACTTTGCGCACGCAAATGAGTGTGCAAAGTGATTACTTTGCGCACGCAAGTAGAAAAAATAAACTTGAAAATCAAAACGTTAATCATTTGCAGATTAGGGTGCAACAAGATCGATTAGATCAAAGAATTGGTTTAGGAGCTTGGGTGAACCTTAGTGACTATAATGATCATTTTCCTCATTTACCTTTAGAATATATTCGATCCAAAACATTTGGCACTTATCAGGTAAAATTAAGCCCTAGTTATATTCAAGATACTAATGCAAGGGAACGAAATAATGAGTTTATTTGTCAATCCCAACTTTTCAACAATTATTTGATCAGAGCTCGCATTTTTTCTCGGTTCACAAACGCCGTAAAGCATATGCTCTTTATTGAGTTTAATGAAAATCAGGAAGACCCGATCACAGGAACTTACTGCTCGTGCAAGTCTGGTGCTCGCACTTTGGGTGTATGTGCTCATGTGGCTTGTGTAATTTGGTTTCTCGATTACGCAAGACATGAGATTCGAATTACATATCCATCCAATCAGCTTTTACGAATTATTAATGATGCTGCAAATAGAGAAAATAATGCGAACATTATAGTGAACTAAATTATCAATTTATTAATTTTTTATTTTATTTTTTTCATATTATTTCTGTTTCCTGCTTTTAATTTTGAGCATATTTGTTTGTATAGATATGTATAACAATAAGTTTGAAATATATCAAACTGGAAAGCAAAATACGTGTTGTGTATAGTTTATACGAAGTCAATCCGAATAACATAAAAACTGTGTAGGCGGCATCTTCCTATGAAATTGAGCATGTGCGTGCAACAGCCTAGGAATTAGAATTATAAATCTTCGTTCTCAGGAATTTCTAGGCTGTATATGCTTAATTTTATAAGAAGATGTCGCCTACACAGTTTTTATGCTATTCGGATTGACTTCGTATAAACTCTACAGTTGTGTACCCTCAATATTAAATAGATTTGATTCTACAACTTTTAAAAGTAAAAAAAGAATCGATTATCAACTGTCTATTTTCTATTTAAAATAGGCACGTTGACATCAACCCGGTATAATTATATGAATTTATTTTAGCCGAATTGCACCCATCGACTTTAGTAAATTGTCTTTTTGAAATCCTAAGTTTATTTTCCGACGCGCCAGTTCGTTGAGGGACACCCTGTACTTCACTTCAAAGAAGTAGGAAGATGATGCTACTTGGAAATAATGAAATATTTTTTTCATTTTTCTTTCCACGTTTGTTTATATGTGCATTAGGTTTTTTCCGAGGTTTTTCGATATGTATCATTAGCTTTTTTTTATTCTGTGGTATCCACAACATTTTTTAGAATATTATATTGACATACCTACACAATTTCATATTTTATTACAACCCATATTGTCATACTTTCTCATTTATCTGCTAATAAAACAAATAAAGATGCTTTTATGAGGCGCTGGTTTGGAATTTCAAAGAATTTTGGGAGGAGGGCGGAGCTTCCTGCTCCGCACCCCTTTCTACGCCACTGTCAAAAATTATTTGTTCATATAAGATTAGATAAACATGATATAGATACATATTATACACATACTTTACGTAGATATCGGGTCTTCAAAAAAAAAAACCAATCAAAGATTGCTATGGTTTTTTGAACGTATGTCGTAGCAATATTTCTCTTTAATTTTGTCAATGAACTTTATATCAAAATGTCATGCCAAAAATCCTGACCAGTAAACAAACAGTAATACGACGTACGTTTTCGTAATCAAAGCAATCTTCGATTGGTTTTTTTTTTGAAGACCCGATATCATAATATATGGTGTTCGTAAAATGTGATTTTTCGAAATACTTATGGAAAACACCTCGTAGCTAATGGAAATATAAGGTTAATATTATGTGAAAATGTTATGATACTTGTTTAAAGTTGAGTTGATTATTGTCTAGATATAACAATGACTTATTTATAATAATAATTCATTAAAATCAGCGTTTCTTTATACCCGTTTTTATTACTTTGGCCTTTCTTTTCGGGCAGTTCCGGTAGACCTAGAACTTTGGCGCAATTATAAAAAAGTCTTATTTTGGTGTCGACTACAACATATTCAAATTTCAGGAAAATCAACAGAGGGCCAAATTAAACTTAAATAGTGCCATGTCCTTTGTAATCCAATTTTTTTTTATTATAACATCATTTAAGTAATGCAATTTGTTGATTTTGTTCTAGGAATTTTTATGTTTTGGGAAGTCAATTTCAACGAGGAGACCATTGCTTTGAAAAAATACCTCAGAAGTACGAAATTGAACTGAACGATGGAACAAAACGTTTGTACACACTAAGTGGCATCATCAATTTTACACCGCCAATACGACAGTCTACGCGATCGAACCTTGATTTCAATGCAATATCTACGCCAATTATTGGACATTACACTGCTATGTGTTTACGACGTGGAAATCACTGGATTGGGTACAATGATTTATGCCAAACCGAAAATGTGCTCTCAAATGACAAACTCGTGATTCCGAGTATACTCGTTTTTTCCCGCTGTTAAGCTTCCAAGTTTCCATTTCCAGTTTTATGTTAAAGTACTGTAACTTGATGAATGTATTCAGGATAAATGAATTATAGATTCGAAAAAGGTTTTAAGAACAAATTTGGAGAATTGCGTTGTGTTTCTTCTCCAATTTAGCATTTACCGCCAAACATTGTTCGTTCGAAATATTTTTTTCTACAACCGTGCGTAAAGTACTCACTTTACGCACTCTTCAAAAGACGTAAAATCATATTTTACGCAATAGTGCGTAAAGTGAACACCATATTGATATCGTAACACGGCCATATTTGCTGGTGCTGCCCATTTTTGATGTGATACATCAGAAGTCAGAGAGACGCGTTCAATAACTCGTTTTTTTTTTGCATTAATTGATATTTACTTTACACCCTCGGTTGTAAAGTAAGTTACTTTAGACACTAGGGCGTAAAGTTGTGGTATATTTTTTCGAATTTATGGATTTATATTGTCGCAAGTAGAAAAAAAATGTATGAAACGTGTAAAGGACCTTTATTTTCAACCATATATGTAATGTTGACATTACAGACTTTTTAAAATCTTGAAAGTGTCACATTTCTGATTTTTATATTTTTTCGGACGGCAATGTATATGCCTGCAACGGACGGAATAGTAGTTTACCTAACAAGTGCGGAAAAGTCACTTTACGTGTTAGGTACGCTATTTTTTCTACAAGCGTGAGGAAAATACCCAAAAGTTACCACAAAAGAAACATTCATTTATATCAGATATAATTTTTAGCCTATGCATCTATGCCTGGACCCACTACAAAAGGTGTTTGCCTTGCACGTTTTGGAAATTTCAGCAAAATAGGCCAAAAAAACGGCTTCTTTAAAAGTTTTAATGCTCTTATTTTGGCACCAGTTTTCAACAAAATATATTCCGATTCATACCTATGACGGGATTTTGTTGGTAGCAGATCCACTTTGCAGTTCTGGCCGCTTTTAAAACTGACTGACTGGCAAATCTTCGCGTGAAGAATCCATGATAAATAATTTATTAAAAAAAGCTGCGATAAAAAAAGTTGCTTTGACAAGGTATTGTCAGGCATATTTTTATTTGGTTGCTATGGTGATTTATTCACTTTTCCGCACTAGTGCGGAAAAGTGACACTTTAAAACTAAAATGCGTGCGGAAAAATTGGCTTTTTCGCACGCTAGTAGAAAAAAATGCGTTTCCGTCCCGATTTCCCTGCTTGTTGTTTGTCAAATATTTGTAAATTTTTTTTTTTGGCATTTGAGTTTGTCAAAATTTGATGACACAAATATTAATATTTCGTACAATCAAAATCTTCGCGTATTTGCCTCAGCAATAATTGGGGGCTGAAAATAAAATTGTATATAAACCTAGACGGAAAACTTCATTGCTGTCTCGAGGTTTAGTTTATCTCGACGCTAAGCGTCTTGATAAACTATATAACCTCTCGACCAACAATGAAGCATTTTCCGTCTCGGATTGTGATACACTTTTTTTTACTCATGTGATAGTCGCGCTTGCCTACGGTTCGATCACTTTACACACTTATTGTTGCATAAATGACTATTGCACATATGGGTAGGTTTTTGTTCTCATCGATGGATCCACCATCCTATGTCTGTCATTGTAATTTCCCATTTACTAAACAAAAATAGCTATCTCATCGCTGGAGTCACCGATTAGAATAATAGAACGAGAGTAATAGAACGAAAGATGGACCAAAGAATATCAAAATCACATCTGCTAGCCCCCAGTTGTCAGCGCACTCAAGGTAATACGAAACAAGTCCATCAAAAACTAATTAGCATAAATACATAAATACTCAAAATGCGCATTTGTATACAAAAAAAATATTAAAATGTAATTTTCAATGACTTACAATGAGCATTTAATTAGCACTTAATTACTCAATGATTGTGAGCACAAATAAAGTAAATTAAAGTTAAACATTTTTTTTGGGTTTGCTAGCTTCATCGGAAGCTAGCAAAGCCGCGATTTTTGAAAAAAAATACAGAGCATTAAAATCGGGAATAGGGCATTTAATTGGCATTAATATAGCCCTTAATTCCCGTGTATTGAAAAAACCATTTTTCCAAAATGGCTTTGCCTGGTTCATGGACGTCACCGTTGACGTAGGTATTTGCTAGCAGTGGCTTGGGCAAGAAAATGATGCCACACACCTTACAACTTCCCACTCCTGAACAAATACCTACTATAACTCAGCCACAGCCATTTGTTTTTGTGGGTGATGAGGATTTTTCTTAATCAGAAAACCTGATGGGACCATATCCAGGAGGCATGTAACTAGAAATTATGAACACCAAGTTTTCAACGCCCGACTTTCTCAATCTAGGCTAACCGTGGAATGTGCAGGGCCGGATTTAAGGGGGGGGCAGGCTGGGCAGCTGCCCGGGGCCTCCACAAAAGAAGGGCCCCCACAAAAACATCGCACATTTAAAATTTCAAGATTCAAAAATGTGTAAACGTGACATCGTCGCAAAAAACCTGACGGCTGCGGCGGACGTGCTGCCATCTAGTAGGTAGTTGAGAGGCGCCTCACTTAGACCAGAGTATTTATCTCGATTTTTAAAGCAGGAAAGCCAAAACTAAAGTTTTTGAGTGTGAATTGTAGTATCTAGTAGTTGTGTTTGTAAATAAATTTTATATCGTACTGTTATCAGTGTTACCACTGTTACAAGTAAGTTGCAATTTTTTTCTATAAGACTTATAAGTAATAATAGAGTGAAATTAAATTACTCTGGAGTGGTCAAATACAATGACTCCACTCCTTGCAATGGGCGATACCGGCAAATCGAATAAAGACTATAAATAGTCCTGTTTTATTCGAATTATTATGATGCACTTATGTTGTAATGTAAAGTAAACAAACAATAGCTGCGTTCGTTTTTCGCCCGCCTCAGCCATCGAGGTAGTGGGTGAGGCTTTAACGAAAAGGAGAAAAGCTCCGAAAGCCATATATCTCAATTGAAGAGTACTCACGCTTTGCTGAAAAGTGCGATTCGCTCGTCGCTCGCAGTGACTCTACTCTCAAACATGAAACGAACGTAGCTATTATACCTATAAACATAAAGTTAACAACTAACTACAACTACGGCTGCGACTACGCGCATACCTATTACCTACTATTACCAACTTATAATTTCAGAATATGGAGACTGATCGACATAAGTCAAAGCGAAATTATCAAAGTGGTGCTCAGAAACGCAAACTCGCTCAAGAGAAGAATAAAAGATGTGCAGAAGTCATTGCGAAAACTCAACGCATGACTGATTTCCTTATAACTGCTTCTACTTCCACTTCCACTTCCACTTCTACTTCTGCGTCTTCTGCTAGTAACATATCCTCAGGTCCAGGTCAAGAAAAACAAAATAATAACGACGATGAAATTATGGTAGAATGTGAAGATCAGGAACTATGTCAAAGCATTCAAACATCAATTTTAACATCCGATGCAACAGAAAGTGAAGGAAAAGAAGGAAAGAAAACATCAGAATCAGATTCCACCGTGTTCGATATTGGTCTATGGCCCGAAAACGTGACAAATATTGAATACTGGATTAAAGTAGGAACATCTAAGCTACAAAATTGCGACGAACAGATACTTGAGCGCTGTTCATTCAAACAGAAACTACCGGGAGATACAGGAACTCGACAGTGTTTGACAAGTATGTTTAACCCATTTAACCCTGAATTAGTTTTTTCTCAAATTCCAAATATTTTTCTCATGATTATTTATAAGTTGACTAATTAAAGTTGTGGAAAAATGTTTAAAAAAATATTGATCTCTTCCTATTGGTGGAAAATGGTGTCCTTTTAAAAGGACGGTAGGGCTATATGCTACTGTAGATAAATAAAAAAATCCAATATTACCAATACTTAATTTATTCAAGAAACATTATGCTTTATGACGTATCATATTATACTGTATGATATTCCATAAAGCAGTCTTTGGGATGTAAACCAACATCACATTTGGAGCACATAAAGTTTACTTTCTTGTGGCATATTGCACATCGTCTCTGATTTTGGTTGTATTGAACTAAATGATCCAACCTGTCAAAACGAGAAAACTCATTGAGGTTTTTCGGAGGTTTAGAGGGCCCTCTTTTTGTAGTTTTTCTGTATGTTTGCAATAGCTCAGTCGCCATTGACCTACGAAACTCAAGCTGGTCAAGTTTGCCGCTGACGTTTTTATGCAATCGCCAAGCGTTTTGCGCAGCCATATCCACGCAGTGAGCAAATTGCGGAAAGTACCACTTTTTTCCCCTGATAGATACTCTTGTGTCACTTATATTTTGATCTCCGCGATCAACACCTCCCATATTTTCATTGTACGATTTTAAAAGTCGCGGTTGATCTACATAAATGTGTTTCTTTTCTGATTGTGAAAATCTCTTCACTTTATTCACTGGAAAAACTGGCAAAGCATTTGATGCTACACTTACTACATTGTTGTCATGCCATTTAGCGATAACAATCTCATTGTCAGCTAGAACATACTCAAAATAACCTCGGTTCTTTTTCTTCATTACAGCGGCATTGGATAAAGGCGACTGTGGAAGGCGATTTTCTCTCAGGGTACCAGTAGCTTTCATTTTTCTCAATTTCAATTCTTTGAGGAGTGATAGTGATGTAAAATAATTATCGAAATATAAATGGAATGATTTGTAGGGCATTCTCTTCAGAACGTCCGCATATTGAAGTACTACACTTGCCCCAAGTCCCATATGTTTGTATTTCTCTGGAAGTGTTGTTGAGGAACCTTGGTAGGGATCAAAATACACGATATATCCTAGACGCAAGGCACCGATCCAAAATTTATATCCCCATCTTATGGGCTTTCCTCTTATAAATTGTTTTCCGCCAGGACGGCCAAAGTATGGAACCATGGATTCATCTATACAATGGTTTTCCTCAACTGGGGCGTGCTCAAAAAACTTTCTGTTTAGTATATCAAACAAAGGTCTCATTTTAGAATATCTGTCGGTGTTGTCCAGCTGAGTATTATCATTGAAATGTATGTTGCTCATGATATATTGAAACCTATCACGTGATATGGCCTGGCAAATCATTTCATTATTTGTATCAGGCCTATTTTGCCAAAACATCTTTTTTCGGGGTAAAGGGACATAGCCACTTAGGAGCAGAACGCCTATAAAGCAAAGTAGCTCATCCGATGCTAAATCTCCTACACGATTTTTTTGTTGAGCATATGTGTTTGAATACTGAAGGATTTGATTTATTACTTCTTCATCGAAAAACAACCGAAACAGGGCGGCAGGTGAAAGATTGTTTGGTACGGACGCTGTGTCTTCCCAGTCAGAAAAACCTACTGCCTCCAAATCCCTATTCCTCTGGTAGTCAAATAATTTTATTTGTTTTGGTATTCGTTCTACGAAGTCTGCTAAAGGTCTCTCATCATCGCTGTCCCAGTCTTCAGCTTGTTCAACTTCTACGTCAGCTCTAAGCTGAGCACCGGGCAAATTATCCAACTCGACTAAATTTTCATCACCTGAATCTTCATCGGTATCATTTTCATTGATTCCTTCTGGTGGAAAAATTGTTATGTGATCTGGAACCTGAGCCGAATCATCCTCTTCTAACTCATGTAAGAGCTCTGCTAAAGTTAAAGGCTTTTTCCAAAAACTGAAACAAAAACATTCTATTTTCATCAATAGTAGTATACAGGGTGACTGGTAAGTGGACGTATTCCTTTGAGGAGATGACATTAGAGCCTATTTGCTACCGATTAAACACTATTTACCTCTATACCATTCTTAACGGTTTTCGCGATATTTTCATTTTTCTAATTTTTATAAAATTCACTACCTTATGAGGCAAATATTTAAAATTAACGAAAATAACAAGGACCTTTCTGAAAGTCGTGTTTTAAATTTTAAGCTGACACACTGACAAAAATATCAGCATTGAAAATTATCGAAACACTAATGTTAACTATTGAGTTATTGCGGTTTAAACTTAACTTTTCTTGTTAAGTTTCTAACTAATGACTTATTTAACCCTAAAAATATCGAAAATTTCATAGTGCTTCAAACGTACAAATAATTGGCAAAAGTACTCCATTTTATTGTCTCCAAGATAAGGTACATTATTTCAGAATTAGCTTTTTGCTTTCTTGTTAAATAAATTATTTTTATTTTAAGGAGAGACGATATAATTTTCAACAGAATTCTAATTTATACCTGTTTTGGATATCAAGTGTTGCAATAAAAATTTTATCAAATTTTTTAGTAGCTAATAGTAATAGTTTTTAGTAAAGAAGTAATTATTATTTTCTGCTTGAAAATTTTGAAATTTTCATAATAAATTACTGGCACTCTATGGCCAAGCATTGTTGAATGCATTCTCTTTCAAATAGTTCACAATTGGCACCTAATTTTTTCGTTCCATAATAAAACAATAATTACCATTTGAAAAAATGTATTTCCTATCATAATAAAAAAAACAACATTCTCAAAATGAAATGGAAAAACTTTTTGATACAATTTAATCAATAACTCATTAATTTTCAAAATGACTAACCCCATTCCTTATGCAATTACGAGCCCGTCTTCGTATTTCTGTCCTGGTTACTCGATTTGAAAAGTTCTGTCGCAATATCGCAACAGGGGTTAAATCAGGGCTCCTAACAGGCCATGGTATGGGTCCACCTCTTCCAATCCATCTATTCGGAATCCTTTGGTCTAAGAGTGCCCTTATTGTTAGACGATAGTGTGCAGGACATCCGTCAAGCTGGAAGATCATCTGTTTGCCTGTTCGCTAAAGGGACATCTTGTAGTAGCTCATACAAGTTGTTACGTGAAAATTCTTCATAATTTTCACCGTTAAGGTTATCAGGTAAAAAATCAAAATTTGTTATTCCTTCTCTAATATTGTAGCATCCTCAACATCCGAATTCAGAATAAATCTGCAGAACTGAATTCTGCGAATTAATGGTTTCTTTATGCTGAAAAATTTCGAAAACTTCATAAAGTGTGTTTTTTTTTAAAAGATAATTCCCCAAGTCAAAAATTTAGTAACTATGTTGGCAACACAAGCCTTTTCTACATGAAAAATTTGAAAGCATTGACAATTTTACATTGTATTGCCAACATAATGTCAGTTTGACTTTTATCTTTAAAAAAAAAACGCACTTTAGTCCACCAAACGTACAAATGATTGTTAAAAATTCTCTATTTTATTGTCTTTAAAATAAGGTTGTTTTATTGTTGATTTCATAATTTTCATTTGTAGGAGTAACGGTTTTATTCTCGCATTTAGAAGAATTGTAAGTTCAGACTAAGTAAGCAACATTATTTTCCAGTCTTTTCTTATTGCAATTTGGTGTGATACTCGCCAATCATGTTGATATTTATCAACAGGTATACCATACGCATTTTTCCATTTTTTGAATTAATAATAATAAACAATAACAAAATTTAGTTTCAGTTTTTCGTCCAAAGTTTTGATTTAAATAGTTCTGATGATAGTCTTTCGCTGTTAACTTCTATCTAAAATGGCAACGTTTAGCTATGCTGAATATGCGGACATTTTATTTATTTATGGTTTTTCCAATGGAAATGCAGCTGAAGCTCAAAGAGAATATGTACGTCGCTTCCCAAATAGGCGCATTCCACATGTTAGTGTGTTTGGTGCAACTTACCGTCGCATTTCAGAATCTGGCAGCCTTCAACGAGTAGAACGCGTAGGAGCTCCTCCTGCAGACGTTAACATTGATGGTGAAATTTTGAGACTACTTGAAGAAGGTCCAACAACAAGCACCAGAAAAATTTCCCGACAGCTGGGTGTTTCACAATGGAAGGTCTGGTCAGTGATTCATCAAAATGGTCTTCACCCATTTCATCACACTCCTGTGCAAGGACTAGACGAGGGTGATCCGGCGCGCAGAGTTCAATTCTGCAGATTTATTCTCCATGCGGATATTGAGGATGCTTCATTTTTAACAAGAATTTTATGGACCGATGAATCAAAATTTAGCAGAGAAGGAATAACAAATTTTCATAATTTGCACTACTGGGCCGAAGATAATCCGCATCAGAAGAAGCAAGTTAGTTTCCAAAGAAAATTTAGTGTCAATGTATGGATGGGAGTTATCGCCAATAATTTAATTGGACCTCATTTTTTACCGGATAACCTTAACGGTGAAAATTATGAAGAATTTTTACGTAACAACTTGTATGAGCTACTAGAAAATGTCCCTCTAGCGAACAGGCAAGAGATGATCTTCCAGCATGACGGATGTCCTGCACATTATCGTCTTACAATACGGGAACTCTTAGAGCAAAGGTTTCCGAATAGATGGATTGGAAGGGGTGGACCCATTCCATGGCCTGCTAGGAGCCCTGATTTAACTCCATTAGATTTTTATGTATGGGGGCACCTGAAAGAAATCGTATATGCCACGGAGGTAAATACGCGCGAAGAACTGATTGAAAGGATACAGAATGGGGTTGCGATATTGCGACAGAACTTTTCAAATCGAGTAACCAGGACAGAAGTAAGAAGACGGGCTCGTGATTGCATAAGGAATGGGGGTAGTCATTTTGAAAATTAATTACATCACTTGTTGGAAAAGTTTTTTCATTTAATTTTGAGAATGTTGTTTTTTTTTTTATTAGGAGAATGTTGTTTTTTTTTTATTATAAGGTAGGAAATACATTTTTTCAAATGGTAAATATTGTTTTTTTTTCAAAGATAAAAGTCACACTTACATTATGTTGGCGATACAATGTAAAATTGTCAATGCTTTCAAATTTTTTATCTAGAAAGAGCTTGTGTTGCCAACATTGGTAGTGAATTTTTGACTTGGGAATTATCTTCAAAAAAGAAACAGACTTTATTTGGAAGAGAGTGCATTCAAGAAGCTTGGCAATAAAGTGCCAGTAATTTATTATGCAAATTTCAAAATTTTCAAGCAGAAAATAGTAATTACTTCTTCTTTACTAATAACTATTACTATTAGCTAGTAAAAAAATTGATAAAATTTTTATTGCAACACTTGATATCCAAAACAGGTATGAATTAGAATTCTGTTGAAAATTATATCGTCTCTCCTTAAAATAAAAATAATTTATTTAACAATAAAGCAAAAAGCTAATTCTGAAATAATGTACCTTATCTTGGAGACAATAAAATGGAGTACTTTTGCCAATTATTTGTACGTTTGAAGTACTATGAAATTTTCGATATTTTTAGGGTTAAATAAGTCATTAGTTAGAAACTTAACAAGAAAAGTTAAGTTTAAACCGCAATAACTCAATAGTTAACATTAGTGTTTCGATAATTTTCAATGCTGATATTTTTGTCAGTGTGTCAGCTTAAAATTTAAAACACGACTTTCAGAAAGGTCCTTGTTATTTTCGTTAATTTTAAATATTTGCCTCATAAGGTAGTGAATTTTATAAAAATTAGAAAAATGAAAATATCGCGAAAACCGTTAAGAATGGTATAGAGGTAAATAGTGTTTAATCGGTAGCAAATAGGCTCTAATGTCATCTCCTCAAAGGAATACGTCCACTTACCAGTCACCCTGTATAGACCTACCGTCCTTTTAAAAGGACGCCTAAATCTATGATACTATATCTTGTAAAATTTTGAATCAAATTTCGAGCAATAGCCTTTTAGGCATCTATTAGCATATATTCTACTGAAATATAATCGAAATACCAAGAAAAATACCAAAAATAAAAAAATAACTTACTATTTGTCACTCATTGTAAATAACGTGTGTCAACCACTATCAAAACACTTTTTTCACACCCGAATATCAAAAGAGTAATGACGTACACATGGTGTGATTTGCTATACGATGCCTGACAGTATGCAAATAAAGTGGCGGCACCTATACGTCAGCAGCTCAACTAAGGTAAAAATGTAATCTTTGCTACAGTCCTTTTAAAAGGACGGTAGGTTTATATGGGTTAAAAGAAAAGGGCGCAATGGTGACATAATACATCGTTTATGGTTATGTTTTTCACCTTCTAATGGACGAGTATATTGCTTCGTTTGTAAATTATTATCTACTGTTCGTACTCATTTTAGCCACAGTGGGTATTGTGATTGGAAACATGCAAGTAGTAGGCTAGTGGATCACGAAACATCCAAAGCACAACTTAATGCTGTTGTAGCAGTAGCCTGTCGTGCAAAAGAATTGGGCCGTATTGATACTGAAATAGCAAAACAGGCCGAAGAAATTAAAAATTATTGGAAAATGGTACTTCAAAGACTAATAAGTGTCATTAAGTTCATTTGCGAACGAGGTTTAGCCCTTCGCGGGGAAAACGAGTTGTTGGGATCACCAAGAAATGGAAACTATTTGGGAATACTGGAGCTATTAGCTGAATATGATGAATTTTTGAAGCAGCACATAAAAAAATATTCAAATCCTGGAAGCGGACGCACCAACTATCTTTCATCAACTATATGTGAAGAAATTGTACATTTGATGGGACAAAACGTTTTAAATGAAATAGTTTCACGGATCAAAAAATCCAAATATTATTCAGTTTCTCTTGACTCAACACCTGACGAAAGTCATACCGAGCAATTAACTGTGATAATTCGTTACATGGAAGGATTCGCTCCTATTGAAAGGTTGCTCATATTTTTGCCAAATCAAGGTCATAAAGCGGAAGACATATTTAACGCTCTGATGCTTTTCTTACGCGAACATGATATTGACATACAAAATTGCAGGGGACAATCGTATGACAACGCGTCAGTTATGAGTGGAAAATACAATGGTGTTCAGGCTAAAATTATAGAACGTAATAAATTAGCGTTGTGGATTCCTTGTGCCGCCCACTCGCTAAATTTAGTTGCAAAAGCTGCAGCCGAGTGTTGCTCTGCTGCAATAGGATTTTTCGACTTCCTAGAGGAACTTTATGTATTTTTTACTTCCTCTACATATAGATTCAACTTATTAACAGAATGTTTAAAATCCGCATCTTCAAATAACTCCAACGCCGACGGTGGGAAAAATATTATTGTGCCTAAAAGAGTAAATACTACCCGATGGTCATCTAGAAGTGATGCTTCTAAGGCCCTAGTGAAGGGTTACGATCAAATCAAAGAAACATTGTCCAAAATTTCGGAAGACGGTGAGCAACAATTGAAAACTCGTAGCGATGCAAATGGTTTGTATAACCGAATGTGTTTACTGGAAACTGGAATATTTGCAACATTCTGGAATGAAATTTTGGACAGAACCAACAGCACAAGTCATATTCTTCAAGATCCAAATATTGACCTTAATTTAGGAATGGCAGCACTTAGATCACTCAAAGAGTTTATTAAATCAAGACGCGATAACTTCAAAATTTATGAGACGAGCGGCGCGAAGATGAGCGGAACCAAAGACTATTCCACGCATAGGAAGCGACAACGGAATGTTCGGCTAACTCCTTTGGATTATGGAAATGCTCCAGAGGCTGAATTGACACCATCAGAGAAATTTAGAGTTCAAAATTTCATTCCAATTATAGATCAATTCACTACCTCTTTAGGTCAGAGGCTTTCCGCATATGAAGCCATTCATTCTGATTTTGGATTTCTGCATAATTTGGAAAATTTAACTCCCAATGAAATTGAAGCTCAGTCACTAAAACTTGTCAGAACATATAATAATGATTTAGATGAGAACCTAGGGGTTGAACTTGTACAATTTGTTGAATTTTTCGATGCGTTTAAAGAGGAAATGGGCTCATCAAATATAAGCAAAGAACTCAAAATGTACCGGTTGCTTAAAGAAAAGAAATTAGATGATGCATTTCCAAATGTTGAGGTGACACTCCGTATATATTTAGTTCTGATGCTTACCAACTGCAGCGGGGAGAGATCGTTTTCAAAGCTCAAGTTAATCAAAAATCGACTTCGATCTATGATGGGCCAAGAGCGTTTGAATAATCTTTGTATAATGAGCATTGAACACGATGTCTTATAGCAACTAGATATGTCTGACCTAGTCAATGAATTTTCAATAAAAAAATCTAGGAAAGTGCCAGGACTTTAGTCACACTATCACACATCTTAGTTTCGATAGTCTACTCTGTATTCGTTATATTCGTACCAATAAATGTTCTTTAATTTATTATTTGTACTATTTATAAAAGTAGAAGAATTTTATTTTTTTTTTAAATGTTGAATAGTATGTGGCAGGGCCCCCACATGGGTTCTGCCCAGGGGCCCCCACGGCCCTAAATCCGGCTCTGGGAATGTGCCTTTGGTATATTATCCTCACGTTTTCGTGTGTCCAGGAAACCATTTGAAAATAGAGTAGACACTGTGAGACATGATAGAAAAGCCGCTTGTGTTTTGCATAACAACTTACTAAGCTAAGCTGTGGTAAAAGAAGATGTAAATGATACCGAACAGCTGTCACAAACTCAGCTACTTAATGTACAAGGAAACAGGGTGAGCACGTCATCATCTGCTTTTAGAGTGAAGGAGAATTGCACTGCATATTTCAACAATTGGAGAGCAGTTAAAAAATCCCAGTTGCTTTCAACCCCGGAATAAGGTCAAAGTCGATAGTTTGAAAAAAGCTAATATATTTTCAAGGATAATGACCAATTGACCAATATTCAAAAAAATCATGAAAATTTCTTTTAAATCAACTTTGAAACATATATAATTTTTAATACCTATTTAGAAGTACCAGTTGTTCTAGTGACTAAACGTATGTCGCTTCTTGAACACACAAATAAAATTAGGTTAGGAATTTCCTATTTGGTACATGAAATTGACGTATTAGCAATCGACGTTCGTTTTTGTTGGTAATTTTTTGTTTCATCTGATTCGTGATTGATAAATAAGGATGGAATTATTCTAAATGGGTATTAAAAATACTATACTTCAAGCAACAGTAAGGGGCAGGTATATCGGATCCAACTTGACGAATTTACGATCGTCCGCAGACGTTTGAGCACCTGTCGCTGTCGTTTTTTCGATGACTTTGACGTTCGTTAAGTTTGTTCACATCAGTACGTTTTATGATTTTACAGACTTAAGGCCGGTCCAGACGCTATGTTACTGATTACTGATTACGTTTCGTCTGCAACGTGTTGAACTGTGCAGACAAAACGTAGATGTATCGTCGCGCTTCGCTTTTTTATAATTAAATTTAAGTGTAGATAGCTAAGCGTTGGTTATTAATAGATTTTTTTTCGAACCGGAACAATTATAATAGTAGCCAGTAGGAGTTCGGATTATAATGCCTGTATTACATCTGTGTATTTTTCCGTGTATTTATTCATGTAGTTGGGTGACAACCGAAAAACTTCAAACGCAACATAAATTCCTGCTGCTTTCAGAGCTGTTTTCACCCAGCCCGCAATTACTAACCGCGAAGAAACTCCCACACGACCTCCTGTGGTGCTAAAAAGGCTTTCAAGACCTTCCCTACCCTTTCTCCACCCCGCACTCACCGACAGCAAAATATTTACCCAAAAAACTGGATCGAGAACCTTAGCTTTATTCAACAACAGCTTCCACCCCTTGTTCCACCCAGATTGCCCTGTGATTGACTTTGTCTGACTTGGATCCAAACTTTGGCCAAAAACATATAGAATCCTTATTTGCAGACATATGCTCCTGATCTGACAGAGAAGGGTTAGATCATGAATACGACGGCGCGACGATAAAAGTAGGATTAACGCCACTCTGCGCGAAACTTGAGAGATGCTAGACTCATCAATATTTTCCTGTCTCATCCAGGTAAGCAACGAATAAACAGACCAGATAAATCTGTTTTGCTGAACCGGCTCAGAAATATCAATCGCCTTGATCATATGTTTTACCAGGGGGCTAGATGCTGATATACTAGCAGAGGAAAGATTGGCCAGTGTAACAACAACTGATTTATGAACCTTAACAGTATTCAATGTATTTAATGTGAATGGAATTTGGAAATCCTTCTCTACTTTTTTCGAAAACATAAGGCGTACCTATCTGATAAGGGCTTATTAGAGGGTTGCTTAGAAGTTTCATGAGAGAATTCGTCAAAGTTTTCAAGTTAATGGAAAAATCGAATACTGAAGGAACAGTCTTGTTTTTAAGCACTTTATTTCCATGTTCGTTTAATATGTAATCACTTTCCGAAAAGTGCTTTTCGCAAACAAACGCACAATTTGGAGGGTCATTATTCCATCGGTTTACAGCCTGCAACCACGTCTTTCTCAGCTCAGTACCTTTTGTAGGTATACTGAAATAGTTAATACATGCCAAGATAAATAACCGTTATCTACATATAACTTTAATACAATATAATAATAGCTCACAACTAAAGCTGGATTTATACAGCAAATGAAATTAAATAAAATAAAATAAGAAATGAGAAATAACAAATAGAAAATGCAATGGCGTTTATAGAGACAAATAAAAGAAAAACAAAAATTCAAATTCAAAATATTTCTTTCGTTTGTTGATGTCATTAACGGTTAAGTTTTTCTTTCTGATTTTCAAATTTTTGGGAAGCCGGTTTTTTTCAGTTTATTCAAGTTGGTTGTTATTTTGTGTTTTCTGGAGTGCAAACATGGATGATGGACTATTAATCGAACAAGTTGCAGGGTTCCCTGCCTTATTCAATAAAAATGATGGCCGTTTCAAAAATAAAACGGCCAGGAAGCAGGCATGGCAAACTATATCCGAAATTATGGGTTGTTCTGGCAAAGTTTTAGTGAAGTTTTGGAAGGTACAAACAATTTATTTTTCGATTTTAGTTGAAGACTACAGCAGTAGGTGGGTTTTTCTGAGGGCGTACACCACACTTGAAAAACAAATTAGAGAAACCCCCTCTGGATCCGCGGTGTTCTCAATTTCGTGGCTGCTTTATGAGGTAATGGGGTTCTTGGACTCATTTTTGGTGACCAGAAGGTAAAGTTTTCTCAGATTATAGTTATTTTTATTTGAAAAAAAAAGGTGTTGATTTTACCAAATCAATTTAAAAAGGCTTAAAAAAAGGGAACATTTTACAAATGCTCTAAAAAAGGGAACGTTTTAAAAATGCTCTATTTCTTTTAGAACTTTATCAAACATAAAATTCCAGAACATCCCTAATCTTGAGTCTTCAAAGCAAGGACCATCTTCAATTTTGGACACAATGTCCCGAATTGAATTATCAGATGTTTCTGTGGAAGCCCCGTAGACTGAAGTCACTGTTGAGACGGGCTTCTCACCCCCGCCAACTCCAGGTAATATTCCGAAGAGTGGCACTCCTACCACTTCACATCCACTACTGATTTCGACTTCATTCAATGAAAAAATGGCGGCACTGAGGAGGCGGAATGCAAAGGGCAGGGGAGGTAAATTGGGTGGTAACAAGCGAAATGCACAAGAAGCGACTTGCCAGAGTATCACTACAGCGATAGGTGACTTCCAACGAAGACATCAGTCTTATAGTGAAGAAAGCGAGAAGATGGGCCATTCAAGCTGGGACAAAAGTTTTGCAGAAGAAATGTTGGTTTTGTCGCCGCCAAGTGAAAGGATCGTTTTCGAATTTTATTTAATTACTTTTCAAACTAAATAGTTATCAAAAATGGAAATTAATATTTATCAAGTGTGCAATCGCGTCGTCAATTTGCCAGACAACGAACTTTATTTTTATTTGCGAGATTGTGTGTTAGTTCGGAGAGAAATAAGATGTAGCTGTGTACTATTCGTGTTTCTGCAAGCAAAAAAGCCTCTTGGTCGATTTTTTTATTGCAATTTTTGTAGGAGAAAATATTCAATTTTGAACGACTCATTTTTTGAAAAAAAAAAAAAATACCTGTGAGGGTGCAGCTCAACCTGTTATATTCTTGGGCCAGCAAAATGAATGTCGATTGTACTACATCCTTTTTCAAATTGAGAAAAGCCTCTGTTCGGTGTTGCCACAGGCTCTGGAAATTTCGAGCCAGATTATATTTTTAAAAGGGGCCAAATTTCGGGCAAACCATTTTCAAATCAAAAAGAAGAGCTGCAGGCGCCGCCGGAGACAGAAATTTGTTGTACAATATTTTCATGATGTGTGTACTTGGTACCTTCTATTGAGATCTGAGCAATTCAGATTAGGTAAGTAGTATCACAATTAGCTATTTTTATTATATTTTATATGTAGGTATAAACTCTGGTATATGTATAATATAATCTATTCCGTTTAGTATTGCTTTTTGGCTTCATTAACTTAACGGCTCTAGTGCGAACGAAGTCACTGGTAGTTCACGGAGTAAGCAAGCCACACCCAGCTCAAAATTCAAATTATATAAACTTTTTTTCAATACAATCGTTTGGGAAAAAATATTTGTTGTTATTCAATAATATCAGTAACGATATTGAGTTAATAAAAATAGATATTATTCATGATGTGTGTCAAACGGCGAGAAGAGGACTTTTCAAATTATGTAATTCAATCATTTCAGGAGGACCAGGACACGTCGTCCAAATAGAGGAGTCCGTATTGACGAAGAGTGCAAGAGAGGCAGGATAATTGCACGAGAACAGTGGGTTCTAGGGAGAGTAGACACTACCACAAAAAAGTAGGTGCTTTTATATATTCCGAATCGAACAGAACGGACATTGGAGAGGAAAATATTAAAGAATGTGCTACCGAGAACAGAATTATGGACGGACTGTTGGAGAGGTTATTCCTTATTGAGAAATCTCTGAGGTGGACGAGGTTGTTCTGGAGCTGAAACATCTTGTTGAGGGACATTACCTCGAGCTCGTCCCCGATTTCCGCTGTTCTTTCCTCTATGTAGAATCCATTTCTAAATTTGGAGGCTGTTCTTCACTTTGAACTCACACTGCCTCCCCGCGGACCTTGCGGCGGTGCTCTTTGCTGAGGTGGACAAGGTTGTCTTGGAGCTGGAACATCTTGTTGAGGGATACTACATTATTGAGAATTTAGGAGGCGTCCCGCAGTTCGTCCATAAAACAGTGAATTGAATCTCTCCCGTAACTTTGTAGACCCTCAGACTGGTGTTATGTGGAGGTTCATCGGTCGCCATTGAGAGGGCTTCTTCATCGCCTAGGAGTAATGCAATCGCCATTCCTAGCTGAATACATCGATATGTTCATGTGGTTCATGCGATATGGAGAAACCTCATTGATAGCTTTTTTTACCATAACTACCCACATAGGCGGTACAATGTTCTGTAGTTGGTCATTTTTGTAAAAGTAGTTTTAGGGTATTAGTTCTTAATTATTCACTATTTTTGTAATGTGTAGTTTAGTTTGGGTTAAACTATGTAATAATTTGATTTTTTTAACTATACCATATAAACACATACTTTATTTTTTAACCGAATTGGTAATCTTTGAAATAAAACTGACCATTTGTGGAATACATTTCACTAATTTGAAATACATTTGATGCATTTCGAAATAAATTTGGTAATTTTGAAATAAATTTGATGTATTTTGAAATAAAATTCATAAAGCTTGAAATCAAATTTACGCTTTTTGATATTCAATTGATGATTTTGAAATAGATTTGATATTTTTTTAAATTAAAGTTTTTATTTTGAAATACATTTGATGCTTTTTGAAATCAACTTTATCTATTTTGAACTAAAAGTGGAAATGGTGTAGACAAACATGAGTTTTGCTGAGAATATACAAAGTTGCAGTAATGTCGACGGTGTGTATTTGGAAATTGTTCTGTGGCTACTGGAATCAGCATTAGTTAGGTCAAAAAAAGATAAATAATTATGAGTCAAAGGCCTACTCCAAAATTAGGTATTGATCAAAAAGGTGGATAAACGGTTGTGTGGAAGTATTACAAAAAACAGACTATATTGTGTATGTAGGTGTATGTTGGTAGCAATAGGTTTTTTCCCAACTGTAATATGCATGTAGGAGTTAAGTTTGTGATGTAAATCCACTTTGTTGAGTAATATTATTTATAAGAGAGAGAATACACCTATTTTTTCTTGTCTTTTAATCTTATTGCAGTGAGTCTTGATGAAGAGTGCAATGAAAGTCGAAAGCTTGACAATACAATAAAGGATTCAACCGACTCTAGGCCTTTCTATTTCACGTGACTTCATTCCCCAATAATTCCTAATATTATTCCTTAACTAGTCAATCGAGACTACCTTTATCTTCACTTTTTTCAGTTATGGGGTTCTATACCGACATCCAACGGCGATATGGTAACACCTCAGTAAGTTTGCCGGAGAAATGATTGCAAATACCGGTTCTGCATTGATTTTCAGAAAATTATTGCCATTTCCAAAACGGATGCAGACCCATTGCCGTTTATAAATGCCATTTTGGACAAGCTCCGACAGGCACGATATATTTCCAGCATAGATCTCAAATAGGGTGACTGGCAGGTACCGTTGGCCGAACAGAGCAAACCGATAACCACATTTACTGTGCCTGGTCTAGGGCTGTTCCAATTCCGAGTTATGCCATTTGGCCTTCATTCTGCACCAGCTACCTTCCAATGTTTGATGGATAACATTATATAGCCGGAGCTGGGTGCGTAGTGCTTCGCTTATATGGATGATATCATTGTATTGGGGGAAGTATAAGAAGTATATCTGCTTCATTAAAAAAACATTCCACTTGCAAAGAGCATTTAAGTAATTTCCTGTCCTTTAAGGATGTACAGAAAAGGGTATTATCCGTTCGTGATTTGCTAGAACAATGAAAAAATTGTAAAAATTGGATACAATGCTGAAGTGGAAATGAACAGGAAAATTATTAAATCATTTTTGTGGAGAGCCCTAGCCCTTACATGATGCTTCTCCATAAATCTAAATTTAAAATAAGACTGAAAAACAAAACAAAATAAAGTTCCTTATTAATGTTCCTAAACAATTTTATTCAGTATACGTTGTTTAAATTCTTTTTGTATTTCAATGTGTTTTTTCTTTTAAATTTTTGACCACTTTTTTGATTATCCTCCACCGTTTGCAAATCCAGCGACCTCATCTAAAATGTTTCATACTTGCCCCTGATGATGGAACTCTCTAGTTCCGAAACATGTAGGGTTCTATGAAATAAAGTTTATTTGTGGAGGAGGACTTGGTGTTTTTCTTTGAAAATTAAATTTCAACTCCACTTCGTGTCATGGACCACTTCTTCAATTTAAATTAATAAACAATCAATTGCTTTAACTTGCATTTTGGCAAAACAGGAACTGGCTTTCCGTGGCCACGACAAATCAGATAATTCCCTCAAACCTAGCGCATGCCCGGGTCTGAACTGAAAGTTAGGACCTCTAATTGTACCGCAAGCGATTCCCCCCCCTTCTAAGTCCAAATTCTAACCTCACATCCTTGAAAGAAAACTAACCTCACTCTGTTGGTGTCTACTTTATTTCATTTTAAATCTCTCTGCTTTGAAATTTGTATTGAATATCGAGTTGTGGCTTAATTAAAAGTCTGGAAAAAAACTAAAAAGTGATGGCATAAAAATGGACGAGGACGAATTAAAAGGCTATTTCGTAACTATCTACTAGTGTGTTCTTAATTTAATCAATTTTTTTTTCAGAATTTTTGATTTTTTCAAAGGACGACAAGCAGATCATAAATGGACCCATACACTAACGTTTCTGGAATTACATAAAAAATACAGGGATCAGGTAGGTTCCTGGAGAATTAAGAATCTGAAGAAAATGTTTGAGGAAATAGCAAAAGAAATGCAACAACTCACTAAGACCCGCGTAACAGCCACAAATTGCGAAAATATTTAGTTGGAACGTACTAGAAAGAAATTACAAAAAATAAATCAACAATGACAATAATTCTACAGGCAGGGGAAGATTTTTTTTTAATAGGCAGGTGCAATGCATATTATACTAGGAAAAAAAACCATTCATCCGGTGTTGCTGTTACCAGCGGCCACAGTACATACACCAGCGGTTGCATAAACTTCCAGAGATTCGAACAGTATTACAGAGGCAGGAGTGGGTTATGAGGAGAGTTCTGGACCAGATATACCAGAGCCGACCATAAATCTTGAAACTCCTCTACAAAGAAAACGTGCAAACACTTCAACACCACAAACCAAAAGACTAAAATTCTATTTACTTCAGGCAACGAGAAGGGACAGGCGAAGCTATTATCAAAAACGGTTGGAAATAGAAGGACATGTCATTCGAAAGAACAACTAATTACAATTATGTTTAATGATAATATCGGTGAAATGACCTTCACAACTTCATTCACAATAGCAAATTCGATCAGTCCAATTTATCAATACGCTTTCACAAATTTGGGTCGGTATCTTAGGAATAACCGCCCTTGCAATAACGCCATGGTTTTGTTGGAAGTATGACACGTAGCGCTATCCTGTTGGTACCAACATCCTTCCAGTTGATTTTCGATGATTATTGGGAAGAAATAATCGTTGCTGAGAACGACGTCTAACAGACAAATTTGGATTATCTCAAACACTTGGCCTTACAGCTTCAACATTTTCTGCATTTCTCACATTTTTTACACGATTTGTTCTTGGATTATCCAGCAACGTAAACTAATTTTTCAATTTCCTCACAACATTACGAATTTTTTATTCACTAGGTCGATCATGGGGACCATAAAGTGCACTTAATCCGCGCCAAGTTGCCTTCATAGAGCTTTGGTTTTGATAATAAATTTTAATGATTTCGCAACGTTGCTGTGATGTTAAAATATTCCAACTTATTTTTAAAAAAAATAATGATGATTTTTTTATAAAAATAATGATGGTGCAAACATCAATTAGAATCTGGAAGATAATAACAATCACCAGGTAGATGAAAATATGGATGAGGAATTTATTGATCTATTTTCCTTGGATATTGGAAAACTTAATATCCTTGATATTATCTATTGCACGTGTTTGGTACTACTTGCAAGAAAAGCCCCTCTAGCTAAGTCTCCTTCCAATGCAAATTACCTTTAATGGGAAACGCCCTTCTGGACCTCTCTCAAACCTAGCTTCTTCTGAGAGCATTGAACGTAGCAGACTAGGTCCAGTGCAAACTACCTTTATTGGGAAACGCTCTTCTGGACCTGTCTCAAACCCAGCTTCAGTCCTTCAGTCACGCCAAGTGTACATAATACAGAGTGGCCTATAAGTAGTTCGCCCCTCCGTAAAAGAGACGTCATGATACTATTTCTAGGGTAATATTATTATTATTCAATACACTATCTTATTAAACCTATACTAAGCGATTTTCTCTCTATTTCAACCCCACCTACGCCCCCAGGTCACGCTCCTGTTGTCACGTCCTAGGACGAAACGTATAGGGGTTGTGACAATATGACAAAAAAAAACGTATCACTTCATATTATGATATATGATATACAACAAAAAAGTACAAACTAGAATCAATTGCTAATGACTCTCATGACCGACTGACATGCTGTCATATCAGTCCCTGTAATGGAGTCAAGTGATTATGGTTTGTTGTTTTTTCTTGGTTGATAAAGTCATTATACAAACTACAATAATTAGAACTCATAGTTCAGACTATTAGGAGAGTGCAGAAAGTATAAAATAAAACAACGTGTATTATTTTGAAGTAATAACAGATCAGCTTCCATATTCCTTTTTGTTGAGGGGAGCTACCAAATTAGCGACGCCTTGTAGATTTTTAGGTAGAAATAAAAAAGTACCTAATTCTCATCTAGTAGATTCCGTAGTATCATTTAGTAGATTTACTTTCGGAAGTGTTGGCAACCCTGCCTTTAAGAAGATGTAATATAATTAATTGTTCACGTAATTTGCACCCAATACTATTTAGGAAATTTTTTCTCATAACTATAATAATCAACACTGAATTACGATCCCAATATAAAGTTCTAGAATTTTACCGTCATACTTCTTTCGTGTAGAATTCAGAGTGCAAGTTTTGAGGAAATTGAATATGCTAAATATAAAAATTAATGATGGTGCAAACATCAACTGAGAATCTGAAAGATGATAACAATCACCAGGTGGATGAAAATATGAATGGGGAATTTGTTGATCTATTTCCCTTGGATATTGGGAAACTTAATATCCTTGAAATTATCCATTGCACGTGTTTGGTACTACTTGTAGGACTTCAAAAACCCTATTGATAGCTTTCTCCTTAACATTTTGGTTTGCATTATCACGGGATGATTTTTCCTGAGTCAAAATAAAAGGAAATAAGCGCATTCGCCTCAGTGAATAGCATACCTTCGTCAAGCCACTGTTTTCTTCCCAATAGTTGTGGCCACACTTTTCATCAAACTTTTCATTCTTTCCAGAATCATTGAGTTAGAGGTTGAATAATGGAACAGCTGATTGTCTGATCCGATTAGATTGACTAGATTGACAGCGCTCCAAATAAGGTCAATGACCGGTACCAACTTAATTTAAATTAGTCCCATGCCCAACTATCATCAAAATTCGCCAAAAGCCTTCTCCTTGGAGTTTTGACACAACCTTTTCAAAGGACATTGAAGGGACAAGCAGAGGTCATGCAGGTAGAGGACTTTCCACGATCAAGTGTTCGGGAAAATTCCTCAGGCACATTTTATCGATTTCTGAGTAGTCCAGTTTTCCCTCATAGATCTATAGGGTGGCTAATCCGTTATTTTAGCACCAAAGCGCCTTCCGCGGATTTCTTTGTGAACCGAAAAAGAGCAACGTGATCAATTGTTTGTTCCTAAAGGCCAAAGTATTTTGGTAAGTGGTTTTTTGATTAGTTCTCTCTGTGTTTCTCTATTGCCTATGTAAAAGCATAGTTTTCTGTTAATTATATGGTTAAATTCCGAATATTGGACATACCTACCTATCGCTCCACGCCTAGTCTCATAACGTCCATTTATTTCAGGCCTTTATTCGTCACGCTTCAGTCCTTAACTTTGAGCGAAGAGTTAAATGTTAGGCTTACTGTATATTTGAAGTCGTACCTCCTGTCTTCAGCCTCTGCTAGACAATTGGAAGCTTTAGTGACTTCTATACCTATTCAACTTCAAATTGGGACTAAGCAACTTCAAATTGGGAACTAACAATATCAAAATGGGAATTAACAAAATCAAATTGGAAATAATCATATTCAATTTGGTATTAATCAACTTCGAATTGCGACTAATCAATTTTGATTTGGGAAGAAACAAATTCAAATTGGGAATAGACCTATTCGATTTAGATATTAGATACTACAAATGAGGGATTGCTAGTGAACGAAATCAATATAATAATGAAAAAGGAACTTTGAACAGTAATAAAATGAGATTTTGATAAAGTTTGTGAGGCTTTCGCGGTTCGAGTTTATTGATGTTCTCATTCGGGCTTAATGACTGTCGTTAGTTGGAATTTCTTCCTAACGTTTCACTAGCACTCGTGGCTAGCATCTTCAAATGTGCCTCGATGTCCGATTTTGGTAGCAGTCTGCTACCAGAAGTCAGAAAGAAATTCCCGAATGAAAACATTCCATCAATATGAGATTTTGTTCAAATTTTTCTTTTATTTTAGCGTAATTTCAGGATATTCCTCTATGTATCCAGTCATTTATACCTTATGTGCTTATGTAAACTTTGCCGTTGTTATTAAAAACAGCACATATTTGCTTTTAAACATTTTCTGCAGCATTTTGTCAATTTAATATACGGCCTAAACGCGTAACTGCCGTTTGACTTGCAAAACTTTAAAATTCCAATTCCCAAAAAACAGTTCCAATTTGAAGTTGATTAGTACCAAATTTAAATTGTTTATTTCCAATTTGACTTTGTTTATTCCCATTTTGAACGTGTTAGTTACCAATTAAAAGTTGATTAATCCCAATCTGAAATTGCTACGTTCCAAATTGAAATTGATTGATCCCAATTTGAAGTTGAAAAGGTATAGGTACTGAACTTCAAGTACCCAGGGCCAGTTGCTTCTTGTCGCGGCCCTGATCCAGTCCCAGGCCACAGGAAGATATCAATCCAATCCTTCAGGTTCCCCTCAAGGGATTAGGGACTACTCAGGTTTAATAAGTGTGTTGTATTGTCTCAGTATCTGGAACCTATCAAACCTTACCAACCCCTTGATGTAATAAATCAGCACAGCGACGCAGTCTTCTACAATAATAAATTTGCCCTTCAGGTTACGTGTTGTTACTTCAATTTCAACAAATTATCTATATTATTCCATATTATTGAATTTGCCCTTCAGGTTACGTATTGGTACTTCAACTTCAATTCTATCTATATCTCTCTAGTATCCCATAAATACATGCTGCACTGAATACAAGAAAATACTTGTACACTGGGGTTAAATAGCCATTTACGAATTTACTGCGTTTAGTAAACTTGTCTATTAATTTACATTTCAGGTATTATTGCTGTTATAAGTGCTATACAATACTCTTTACTTCTTTATTTAGGGACTCAGTTGAGTTAAATTATTGTAAATACTATTTTTAGAACGTAAGGTTAGGTACTCCTAGTTGATTTATTTTGTTCTTGTTCTGGGTCCAGTGTCAATAATTTTCAGTGTTCCAGGGCGTTCGGAAAACCCACTTCGAACTTGCTCTAGAGTCAAACCTGTTCTGGTTCTGATTGAAAACCCGTACCTGATTGTAGCAAAGCGTTTCACTTCTCTCCTTCCTTCTTGTTTACTTTTATATTTCAGGTTGTATTGCTATAGGTCCGTAGAAGTTTTCTGCTTTCGTTATATCGGTTGACTTCGTGTACTGCAGGGAAAAGCAGGTGACGCTCTATATTTAATTATTTAATTGATCCACAGCCCTCTTCGCATTGGAAGCTAGTCGGCAACCCTACAAACGAAATCCCATTTCTAGATTTCAACCACCAACCAACCCTCTCTTTTTATTTTTTTTTGTTTTAGTAACCCATTCACTGTCTCACTTCCTCAAAGTTTATTATTTACTTTTCAATCGTGTTTTGCGGGTAATAGCACTTCAGGACAGGAACACCTTTTAAAAGATGTAGTATAATTGTTCACGTAAGTTGCACTCAGTATTATTTAGGCAAATTTTTCTTATAACTATAATTATTCAACGCTGAATTACGATCAGCCCTTGTCCTCCAAATATGAGGCTCTAGAATTTCACCTCGAGTGGGGCTCAAAATAATATACCCAATTTAAGTTATTGGTGTTAAATTTGCCTGCTGGTAGAAGTGTAACTAATAATTATTTTATTGAACAAATGTAAACACCATTTTTATCTCCAATATTTATTTATCATAAATTAATTCTTTTCATATATTTACATTCATTTTATAATGTATATTTAATAATTCATAAACTAGGTGCAAACTCCATATTCTTTTTTCGAAATAATGTGTCAACAACGTTCTGGTTGTACTATTGTACAGGGTATATCATTTAAAACGTAACAGGCTAAATATCTGATGTCACTTTTATTTATTATTTTTTTAAAATCGCTCGTTCACGTAATTATATTGTGTGAGTGTTTGAAACATTTTCAGCACCCCTTCTAGAGGAGTGCCACCCACCCTTACCATTCCAAATAAAACAAGGGGTCGAGTGATACCTATATCAAAAAAGCGTTCAATTTTCTTTCAAATGAAAGAGAATTAAACGCTCTTTTAAAAGAGGTATCACTCGACCCGTTGTTCTATTTGAAATAGTAAGATTTGGTCGCACCCCACCTAGAGGGTTATAGTTGAAGTGCTAAAAATGGTTGCAGAAAACTTCCCCCTTTGAAAATCGAATTACGAATACGAATTTTTTACAAAATAAACATGGCATCAGATATTGAGCCTGTTTCGTTTCAAATGGTACACCCTATATGTATATAATTTAGTTGATGGAATTGTATAGAATTTGTTTATAAAAATAATTGGTGAACCTTCAAGTTAAATCATAGTTAACTTGGTAGCGCTCAGAGATCCACTGACCTAAGCCTCCTTCTAATGCTGACTAGCCGTTTGCAAGTATATATGTAATAGGTCAAAGAAGTACGTAATACCTTGACAGAGAACAAGAACTGTTAGAACGACTCAGAGCCCACAAAACTGCATACCAAAAAGCGATTCAGGATGCCAAGGTTTTGCTGATACAATCCAGAGTCGAAGATCTTACAAACTCTCAGCCATGGCCCTGTCTATGGAATTTCCTGGGTAAGAAAATGGACAGTAAATACCAACAAACAGACAGAAAGAGGATGGCATATACAAGACGACCGAAGACGAAATAAATGATTACCTATTATTTGCCGGAAGACACTCCCGACCACGATAACGAAAACATGAGATGGAGATAAACCACAAAAAAAAAAGCGAAGACGGCTCGCTTCCCCTTGAAAATAACAAGGCAACAAGTTCCGATAAAATACCAAATGAGGCAGTGAGACATAATATTCGCAACAATACCATAAACACCCATTATCTACAGGAATTGCCTAAGAATGGGCTACTTCCCTAAGATTTGGACGGCCGCGAATATGATCTGAATTCCTGAAAAGGGCGGCACCCTAGAGCCCGTATCATGTATTTTCCGTTGACGATTACTATTACCGGTTGCCGTTGGTTTTTTGACCAATAGAAACAAAGCGGATTCTGGTTAAGATTGCCATTGGACGTTTAGGTTTCCATCTAATTTTCAACCGGCCGTTCTGAACGGTAGCCAATCAACGCTTCAAAAACATCAGTTGCTGGGTATCATTCTGACAGTGTTGTTTACATCTGTTGTGTACGTGATGCCTCCAAAATCTAAGCTTTGGACCACGGACCTTGAATATAAATTGATACACGTCGTTTTTTTTCTTACAAAATCGTCCTATACTTTGGGATGTTTCACTGAAGGAATACAGACGATCAGAATTGAAAGACAGTGACTGGGGTGAAATTGCAAATGATCTGGGGCCCAATTAGAGACATTTTGTTTTGCTAAATTATTAAAAGTACGGTAATAATAACGTGATAATAACGTCACCAGCATCGAGAACCGAGCCGATCTATTGTGATTGAATAGGCGTAGCAACCGGTAACAGTAGTCGGCAACGGCAAGTATGATACGGGCTTAAGGCCAATGAGTCTCCTACCAACACTGGGAAAATTACTGGAAAAGATACTTAACGAAAGACTAGAAACACAGGAAAGAACGGACAACCTCGGTAACAGACAGTACGGCTTTAGGGAAAAAAAAAAAACGGAACGGTTATAACTTTAACCAAAATCACTGGCATCATGGACAAAAATAAAGCACAGGACCTACACCAGACCGTAATCTACCTACACCCTAAAAATGCCTTCAACTCGGTATGGGGACCAAACATCAGCAAGGAGCTGGAGATGGCTGATACGCCAGATAACCTCCGAAAAATCTGCGACAACTTCAGAGAAATTTGCGAAAGCTGATGCAGAACAGGATCATAAAATCAGAAAGGGTAAGACGGAGCATGACAAGGGGATATCCGCAAGGGGCAAGTCTCGGACCCACACTCTGGCTGATGGTTATGCAGGCCTGGTTAGATGTATTGACAATGCGAACGAGATATGGAAAAAAATTAACCTGGATAAGCTAGAGGACACTCAAGCTTTTGCAGATGAACAGCTCATGGTTGTCTCAGGCTCACTCGCAGAAATGGAGGCAAAATGGAATTCAGTATGGAAAGCCATACTGAATCAGTGGGAGCAAAAAATTGACGTAAGATACAATAAGGAAAAAACCTATTCATGCCCTGTAATAATAACAAAATGAGAGGGCCCAGAATTGAAATCGACGGACCTTGCACGAAAACTTCAAGTATCTTGAGACCCACAGCGAAACTTCCACGAACACATGAGAACAGTAAGGGTCAAAGTTTCAAAAATGGCAATAACTTTCACGGGGGCATCGAGTAGAAAATGGAGAAGATAAAAATATGCGAGGATCTGAGGGAATACTGCCAGACAAACAAAGTAAAACGTGAGGCTGAGAAACATGGCAGGACGATGGAGACGGCAGAGAGCATAGGATAACGAGACTGGAGGAAGAAAGCTCGATAGCCACTGCCAAAACGTTGGACAGGACAGAATATACCTGAGTTTTAAGGCTAGACAACTAATGACGGGACAGGGAAATTTTGAATACTACGTACACTGTTTCTAAATCCGCCAGACGGAAAGGACCTGCACCTGTGATGTGATCAGCATAGAGGTAGCACGGCATGTGAGAGAGGCGTGCAACCTCGTAGAGAGACAGTAAGTTAGAGAGAAAATACAAGCAGAATACGGAGAGCTAACAATCACTTCAAAACAGAATAGTTCCAGAACAAACAGTAATAATACACAGTTACTATGTCGGGAAGATCTTCTAAGAAAAACGAAAAGCACAGGATGCCCAAAAAGGACGATATCAAGATTGCAAAGCTTCTCAAAAATGAATTCAAAATGTTTGATGATCCCGAGAATGTTCCTACTGAAGACTAGTGAAGACAGTTCCTGCCCAGGGAGATGTTCCGGTCCAAGTTCATCATCAGCTCCAATGACACCATGGACTCTCGCAAAAATAGATGCAAGGGCAACCCCCGTGGATCCTTTATCGCTCTCTATCAGGTCAGCAACAGATGAAGACAGAAATGATGAGGGAGGAGTCGAAGACTATGAAGAGACGACAAAGGGAGAAAAAGAAGCTGAAGCCTTCATTCAATTTTCCACGGGATAAATGCGTGAAAAAGTTGACCTAATTCTATCAGGATTCGAAGTTCCAGTCTCAGTCAGCTACACCTATGACACAGCTCGCGATCCCTGGACCACCATGTCTAACTTTGTGAATTGGATCACTCAGACTTCTGGAACTAAGTACAAAGCCTAAGGTATGGACGGCACAAGAATATTCATCACAAAATGCATGGAAAGAAATGATGAAACTGAGTATGAATTTTCAGAATCCAAGCAGACTCCAACTGAACAGAAGAAAACTCTAGAATGGGAATTTGAATTGTCCGATTAAAGCAGGGCTATGTGCAACATCTTTGAGAAAGGGGTCTACCTTCCAGACAAAAAGAAAAATCACCGCAAAATTCGATTGACCCCTAGTCGTGAGGGACTTTCTTTCTCATCTATAGCTGCGTATATGGAAGATCATCCTCAGGCAACTGTTAAAGAGGTTGTCAAGGGACTTTTCATCAAGATATGATATTGAAAATTGCACCTATTGAACCATGAAAAAAAATATATATATAAAGATCAACAAATCGTTAGAAGTGGCAGTCAAAGACACCAATACGAACCACAATGCAGAAGGAGAAGAAGAAGAAGCAGCATGAACAAGCTTGCCAGCAAACACAAACATAACAATCAACATGGAATGATATAACACTGTCAAAAAAAAAAACAAAGGAAAAAATAAATAAAATAATAAAGAAAAGAACAAACGAGGGCAATTTCTCTCCACTTCTCGCTAATTTGACCATGGTTGATGCTGGGTTATAGGGGTCTCTAGTTGATGAGACATGATTCCACTGACGGTGGTTTCCCTAGTGGGTGTGCGCACCAATTCGGGCATCAGACGCTAATGCTGAGAGGCAGGTGGCAAATAGGTATTCACATCCTCGATCGGATATCAAATGTCACCAAACTCCTAATTCTGTTAACTAGTAGTAGTAAATATTATAAGATCACCATTTGAATTGCGAGTTTTATTACCTCCGATATCACGTAAATAAGGCCCTTTTTCTTTACAGCGAAGTCTAGCGACCTTACCTACTTTATAAAATATGAGCAAACTTTCCCCTGATGACTAGGTTAATTAGCCAAAACATGTAGGGCGCTTTCACCTGATTGAAGTATTTTATGGGAGAAGACTTGAACTACTTCTTCAATTGAAATACAATTTGATCACAATTTAATTTCAATTCCCAATTTTGATATTTGGAATTTGCATACCTCACGCTCCAAGAACTCTTTTACCATTCTTTCACACTGTCCAAGAGAGACATTAAATATATCAATTTATTCAATGAATTAGCCATTCTCTTCGAAGGCGAGTTAATTTCATAATTTTTCTATGAAAACCAGCATTCAACAAGTCAAAATTCCTTGTTATGATTTGAGGCACTTCTACAATATCGAGATTCAAACTGGGATAGAAAGCTTCGAAACTTAGATATAGCAAACAACTCTGCGTGGCAAATACGAAAGGCTCTAAGAAGGCCCAAAACTTTAATTCCTCCCATCGCCGGACCAAATGACATAGACTTTTCTGACAGGAAAAAAGCAGAAGTATTTGCGGACACTTTGGAAAGAGTCTTCACGTTGAACCAGGCTGAGAATGAGAATAATGAACGGACTGAGGCAATTTACAGGGAAGTTGAAAGAATTCTGAACATACCTACTCCAAAAATTGCCACCATATTCGTTACCCCAAGCGTTTCATAGGGGTTGAACAATAAAATAGCGACAGGAGCTATAATGCTTGACGTTGAGAGAGCCTCCGATAAATTGTGTAACGCAAGATTGATCGAGAAAATGGCGGCTTGGAATTTACCTACCAAATAGTGCCAACTTATGTACAGTTACCTATCCAATCGAGAATAATTTGAAGTGAGAATTGGTAAACATCTATCAACAACTGAGGAATTGAAGCAGGAGTCCCCCAAGGATCAGTTCTTCGGCCCCTACATAAGTGATATACCAAGAAACCTACGAAAAAAAACAGCACTCTTCGCTGATGACACAGCAATTATGACAAAAAAAACGATAATTAGCAGGAATCTACACATGGCCACCATCAAGGAATGGTGCAACTTGAATAAAATTAAAATAAATGGTAACGTTTAAAGTAACTTGTCCTTTTTTCTTTCAAATTTAACTTTATATAACCCTTTTAAAAGTTCACAGTCTGGTGATTAACATTTAAAATTACAGGGTTCCCGCTATTTATTATATAGCAATTATTAAATTATTACACTAGAAGGCGGAATTTTCTTTTAAATTTGACAGATTGGTTAGTACCAACAATTTTCGTGGCTATCTGGAGAGGAAGCGGTGTATCCGTACTTACCTGGCCCGTAGGAAATCGATTCTGGTCCCTTTCAAATTGTCTCGTTGAACTGAATGGTTGATTGGCTGAAAGTGCTGATCGAAAAAAAAAAAATATATTACCGGCCTTTGGGCGTTGCTTTGTTTAACGAATTAAAGTTGCGTGTGGTAATAATCTGTCGATTTAAGAAAAATTCGAATCAAAAAGTCTCGTGATTGCGGTTTGATTTAAGTTTGAATTCCCACCCAAAAACGTGGTAAGTTCTTTCAAGTTTTATAAGTAATGGCTTTTCAAGGAATGCATTATTACTTAGAGTCTTTCGAACGGCCGATTTCCCCAACAAGTCCATTCCAAAAAAAAGCCACACTTTCAAATCAACACCATTTCCGTGGAGCTTGACATTGAACCTTTGAAGGGTTTCCTACCCTACTAGAATCAAGACCCCACAGGTCGAGACGTGTGCTCCACCTTTAACGACGATTATAGTCCCTTTTCTGCCTGGATTCTGGGCTGCAATCTACCAGTTTTTATGTGTTTTTATGTGTGGCCCCTTTCGTCCAGATATCGAGAGACAAGAATGGATGGTTTCCGGATCTGCCTTATATTGGGATGGAGGCTTGTATAAGTTCACTAATAACTCTTAACTTTTTTTTTTATTTCATGAAATAAAAATTTTTACAGTCTTTTAACAAAGCTATGATAATTTTTAATATACAGTGTGTCCGTAAAGTAACGGATAAATTAATTATTTTGAAAACGGTAGAATTTTTGAAAAATCGCTCAGACACGTCACTTTTGTTTTTTTGTTTGAAATTTTTTGATATTTTTTTCATTACACAGGGTGTCTCAAAAATAGCTCCGCTGATATCAACTTCGTTTTTTCAAATAGATCATCCTGTATATTATGACATTTATGGATTCTGCGGAAAATTTTTGACATATTTCATGTACAATGTTATATACCTATCTTCAACTGTTTCGGAAATATTGACAGTTGAAAATTGATTTTTTTGCAACTTTACCAGGCTGTAAAACTTGAACGGTTAATTTTAGAGGAAAACCGATTCTACATTCCTATCTTAGATTTTCATAAACTATTATTTGACGCCAACTTGGAAGTTAATCCGTGATTAAAAATTCCGGTTAAATTTAATCTCCGGGTAAATTCAAAATTGGTGTCAAATGATAGTCTATGAAAATCTAAGATAGGAGTTTAAAATCCGTTTTCCTCTAAAATTAACCGTTCCGGTTTTACAGCCTGTCAAAGTTGCAAAAAAATCAATTTTCATCTGTCAATATTTCCGAAACAGTTGAAGATAGGTATATGACATTGTTCATGAAATATGTCAAAAATTTCCCGCAGAATCCATAAATGTCATAATATACAGGTTGATCCATTTGAAAAAACAAAGTTGATAGCAGCGGAGCTACTTTTGAGACACCCTGTATAATAAAAAATATTTAAAAAAATTTAAAACAAAAAAACAAAATTGACGTGTCTGAGCGATTTTTCAAAAATTCTACCGTTTTCAAAATAATGAATTTATCCGTTACTTCACGGACATAGTGTATAACACTGTACAAATTTATTCTTCACACAATGGCGAAAGAAAATTGGTTCGTAGTTTATTAATTTTACTATGTTAGCATAACTTCTGACACTGCCTTATATTTAATCAATTTTATCAATAAGTGATCTGAATAAGGGTCAAGGTTGGACAACATGTTCTGAATTTGAATTCTTGGATAGTAGCTTGCCGTCGAAAATTGATCAACTTTTATCCAGGGCTCTTATAACCTATACAGTGTGATTTTTCAAGCGTACAACATATGGGATTTTTTTTTTGTAATAGCACAACCGAAATACAAACAAGGCCAAAAGTTGGTGCATGTCTGATAATGATATTAGGTGCACTTAGAATGATTGCAAGTCAAACAGCATACAGCTCGAACAATATCAAAGCTGTACTGTAAAGTACCTATATTTTAGAAAATTCAGCAAAATGTTATAGAGAAAAGTTGTTTGGAGTTAAAAGTTACGCCTAAGTACCAAAACATAGCCTCCTAAGATTTTTTTTCTTTTTTTTTCGAAAAAAATCTATAATTTCTATATATTTTTTATTTTTTATTTCTGCCCTTGATACTTTCAAAATCAATTAATATCAAATCAATTTTACATAAATTTAGTCAAATTCAAGCATATTTGTAAAATTAACTTAGATTTTTAATTTTTTATGGAATCACAAAATTCATGTTTGTTGATGATATTCAACACAACTTTAAAATGTCGCAATTTTTTTTTTAACAAGTTAAAACATTACTATTACTAATGATAATAGCCATATTAAAAGAACTCTCCTTAAAGTGCAAAGGTTTTATTTTATTCAAGTAAATATTACTACAATTTTGATATTCTTTGAGCTACACTGTATGCTGTTTGACTTGCAACCATTCTAAGTGCCCCTAATATGATTATTAGACATGCACCAACTTTTGGCCTTGTTTGTATTTTTATTGTGCTATTACTAAAAAAATCCCATATGTTGCACACTTAAGTAATGACACTGAGATTGACCATATTCATTGATAGAATTTTTTTTAATCATTCAATTTTTTTAATTAGATTTCCGGAAACGTAAATCTTCATATTTTCCTTTCAAATTGATGATATTGGCAACTAATGTTAATGAATTTATGAGGCAAGTATATTGAGATACAATTTGTTGTTATGCTATTTTTATCATCATTATTTTTATTTTTTATTTTTGATTAAGTGTACGTTGTCTTACCACGATAGTTGATCTTACATTTTGGAATAGACCAATACTGAATTGTTTACTGACTGTGAAATATACACTATTTTAATTTGAAATTTTTCTTAATTGTTTTATTGGTTTACCCATAGGTCAGGAGTTGACTTGTGTGCATTTTTTTTTTTGCAGGATTACTAATTAACAGTTGCTAATTATTTTCTAGGTTTATTTCTGAATTTTCACACTTCCATATTTGATGCAATTTTATATATTTTTTTTAAAATTCAGTGGCGCCCTGGCCATTCTGTACTGAATAAACTATCAACCCACACCTAATTTTTTTTTTTTCGCTGAGCTAACTGAGCATATCATGGACCCATAGTTAATTCATTAACAAAAGGGGTTACAAAATGCAGAAAAAACACAAGCCATTATTTTCCAAAAAAGCAGACTAAATTAGGGACCCAACATCACAATAGGCGCCCAGAGAATACCATGGAATGACCAGGTTGATTATCTGGGAATGCGTATGGATAAAAAGCTGACGTGGCGACCTCACACCAAAAATGTCAGGAACAAGGCAAAAGCGGCGATTTTTCAATTGTATCCATTATTGGGAAGAAGAAGTTCAATGAGCTTAAGAGTCAAAATCACCATTATAAAAGCAGTCGCAAGGGCTCAGCTGGCGTATGCTTCTACCACGTGGGGTTACGTGTGCAAGAGCCATATGAAGATGCTGGAACAGACTGAGAACAAAATTCTGCGCACTGATGGAAATGCGCCGTTGTTCCTAAGGTATACAGACCCTCACAGAGACCTAAAATGACCTTCCCTGCAAGAGTTCATATTGAATAAAGCCACCAAATTTTACAATAATATTGCTGATCACCCGAATGAGGACCTTCGGAACCTACGGCCTACGATCCTGCAGAAGAACGGCAGCACAACACCACCACCTACCACAAAAGACCCAAGACCCTTCACTTTGCACTATCGTGAAGGGTGAGCCCACACTACCCAGTCAGGCGAATTGGGTGTGCATAAGGTGCATTTCGACACCTTACGCAATTGGGCGTAGGTATACATTATTATGCACATAATCTTCTTTGTTAATTGTAAGGTATTTTGTTAATTTGCTAAAATTATAGCTAAAGATGCTAGACATCACTTTGTATTTTGTAATATATGTATAGGCATTTAGAACTATTATATCGGGTCTTCAAAAAAAAAAAACGATCAAAGATTGCTATGGTTTCTTAAACGTATGTCTTAGCAATATTTTTCTTTAATTTTGTCAATGAACTTTAATGTCAAAATGTCATGTGAAAAATCCTGACCAATAAAGAAACAATAATTCGACGTACGTTTTCATAATCAAAGCAATTTTCGATTGTTTTTTTTTTCTTTCTGAAAAGCCGATATTAATATGTCGACAATATACCTTATACATAATATGTATAATATTTATCAGGCCTATGTCTTAATTGTGTATTTATCGACCTGCTTTGGATTACCAGCATCTCAATCCTCAGATCGCCAACAACTTTTTAAAATCTACAGGATGATCTATTCGGATATGACCAATTGCAGTTTGATTAAGGATTGAACGACTTACCTGGGGTCGAATTCTCGTCTCAGGGAGAGCTCCCCGAGAGAACAAATTTTTCCTCTTTATCATTCTCGTTTACTTTTCGATTTCGTTTACAAGGACAAAACAATAATTAGAAGTTTGCACCCAATTGAAAATTACCCAATTATCCCTTATCATATATAGATGTACAGATAGAGGATGCACAAATCACTTGAGACGTTTGCTAGATATTCACAGAATAAAATGTGAGTTTAAATAGTTTTGTAAACAACAATGTCAAGCAAATAAAGGTGAACATGTTCAATAAACTATCTTTCTGTAGAAAAGACAGTTTTTTTTTTTTTTGAACTATGGATACATTTTTCCTTTATTGCCCTTCAAAAAATTTAATGGGATCCGATGGGGCAATTGTCATGGTAGGGAAAAGCAATTCTGTCTTCACCAAGTTGCAGTTTGATGTTCTAAATCTATTCATTTCAGGATGCGTGTTTTATAGTTTCAGCTTGTGTGCATCTGGTGCCTGTAAAAAACTGCCAAGACGAGTAGAAGATTTAGCCGAATAGCTAATAACTAAAAACGTATGGTTTTACTACCACAAAATTTTACATCCAGTCCAGACAAAATGGCTCTCAGTATAATTCATTAATATTATATTTTACCGACACAGTACTTGTTGAGGGTGTTTTGACTGCTGAGAACATTTTACATGACTTGCAGGACCATGAAACCTGGCTTTTATCTACGTAAAGCCGATCCCTACGATCTTGAACAATATCCCTTCCTTCGAGCTGGCCACGAGAGCTTTCCATTTTCCCCTATCCAACGGACGTAATGTAAGTTCAAATAGTCTCTTATATTGTTCCCCTTGTGGTACGGAGCGCCATCTGGTTGCCACATTACTTGATTACGTTCGCAAGCCAGTATTTCATTTTCTATAAGTTGTTATATTTCATTTCCTAGCATACTTAACTTATTGAGTTTAAGTTTCCTTGGCTCCATAATCCTTGATCGGTAAATTCCGCACCACACCTTCACGGATCGTCTCCCTTGCCTTTTCACTTCCAAAATCTTATTCTTGTTTTTATCACTCCAATAATGCATATTTTTCCTATTAAAAAATGGTGTGAAAAATAGCCTGATCAGTCCAAATAATATTAGAAAAAACATTTTCAGCAAAATGCATATCCATTAAGCTATTACAAAAGTCTAACCATGTAACTTTTATATTTATATATTTTTTTGTACACCCTGTAGTTTCTGAGAAAAGACATAGGCCCCTAAAAAAATGCCCACCCTGTACAAGTAGTGCTAAGGTAGCACTAAGTAATTTTTTTTCTTGTTCATAAGTTATCAACGAGAAAAATATGGTGTTAAAAATAATAACGCCATTCTTTGCCAACCTTGAGCTTTCTAACTTTTTAATAGTGACATACTTAAATACCTAATTTATTTTCAAAAGTAAAATAGCCTTAACCCGAGCCTTAACCTTATGTTTATTTTTTTCTCAGATTTGTGATCATAGATTGAAAATTTTGAACGTAAATGCTGGATATGCAGTAGCAACGCATGAGTCTTCCATTTACAGAAACTCAATGGTGCGAGTAGAGTTGGAAAGAAATTATAATAGAGGTGAGTACAGCTTGATATTTGCCGCCTTTATAGTAGTTTATTTACTGCTTCTGATCATTATATTACATATACCTACCTACCCACATATACATATTTATCTTTTTAATGGTTCAACGAAATTCTTGGTTATTGGGGGATTCGGGATACCCACAAGAACCATGTTTGATGACTCCCATAGAAAATGCTTTGGAAGAAACTCCTGAATACAGGTACACTCAAGCACATATACATTCCAGAAATACCATTGAAGGATGTATTGGAGTTTCCATGGGAAGGTTCCTGTGCCTTCCCAAAATCCTGAGATATTCTCCAGGAAAAGTCGGCAACATTGTTAATGCTTGTGGCATTTTGCCTAACGTATGTGTGAGTGCTGGATTGGATATAGATTTCCAACTCCCTGGCGATAATCATAATAATAATAGTTATGTTTCTATCAACAACAATTTAATAAGACAAGATGGAAAGAATATAAGAACTATTATTCAAAGATATTTTACACGTTAATGTTTACGCTGACGCCTACAGCTAGTCATCACAACTACAAGTGATGATGACGATAAAATAATTCATATTCATATAACGCATAATCAACGATTATCGCACGCTGCAGCGTGCATAAAATGATGTTTATGATGCGCCTAACTTTCCACAGGTTTGCTATAGAAACGTTTGATCTACCTTTGTTGCCTAGGTATTTACCTGCCGTTTGAATTACTATTTATCAAAATGAATGAACACATTTAAAACATCTTCGAGATAATGATGCATTCGTAACAAAAAATAGCGTAGGATATGCGTGTATAAGAACATTTAAAGCCCTTGCGAATTACAAAACACTCCACTGCGCGTCGTGTTTTGAAATATGTCGCGCATGCTTTAAAGGCCCTCTTATACACTTATTTTATAATATACTATTATGCACTTTATGGATTAAAGGTACTCTTTTATTCCCAGTTTTAAAGGAGTAAAGTGAGTCTTTTAATCCCTGGGGCGAGTTCACAGTGGTTGAACCAAGGTAGAACCAGGTTGAATATTTCATCTGTTGAAAGTGATGCGCTTGGGATACGCCCCGATCGTGCGGTAGGACAAATCGGTGAACGCCTGCACCATAACGGGGTAGGACATAGGTTAGATTCCATTTTATTTTTATTTTGTTCATATACGTTGTATTCGAGATTTGTTTTCTCTGTGCACTTTATGATTCGTTTTTCAAATTTGTGACTCTCATTTTTAGTTCAATATGAATCCAGTGGTGGAGAAATATCGAATGTACTATCGAACGCTATCGATTGTTCCTACTCAGTATCGATAGTTTTTTATACTAGACACTCCTGCTTTATTATTGATAAATGAAGTGGCTTTCGCTGCGAACTGAGCGTATTTGTGTCTGTTTTAGCCAGCATGTAAAAGAAAAGAACAGAAAAAGATTTAATATGCACTAGTGCTGCCAATAGAAAACGCAATTATTTCCGTTAAAATTTGGAATATATAATTCTTTAATTGGTTTACAAATATTGAAACTGAGGAAAAAAGAAAGATGTGTGATAGACTGATAGAAGTAGTTGAAAGTAGACTGTTCTTGTATAAAAAGAGGACTGTAGCCCACATGGGTACATTACTTGATTCAGCATTTAAAAAGGAAGGGTTTCGAAGTGCAGATAATGTGAAAGCAGCTCGACAATTTTTGGAACATGAAATGATCATATTGTTAAATAAAGAACAAGATGAAAAAATTGAATAGCGTAGCAGTAGAGAGAGTATTTACAGGCACAAGCAATGACGGATGTAATTCATTCAGACAGATCATCAGCTTTATTTTCATTTATGGCTGAAAGAACAAGGCAGAAAAATGAAATAAAAAAGTGGATGCCTTAATAGTGAAAAGGCAATATTTTGAAAGACTTAATACAAACCAAAATGGTGACCTTCTACTCTTTCGGAAGGTGAGTTAACTTCAAAGGCTTCATATACCTATCTATGTGATTATAGAATATAAAGGGTAACTTCATGAATCACTTCGGTAGAAAAGAAGTTCATTTCAACACATAACATGCAAAGACTCGCCAAGTTATTGAAGGAGTTTTGCTCTCCTTTTTGGCCAATTTAGACGCCTTGAATAGTTGGACATGTCTGAAGCTGAATTTATCCCAAAAGTGGTAATAGCTGCTTGCATTGTGCATAATATTTGCTTGAAATTTAAAGCTCACGGTCGAACAAAAAAGTGACCTCACAGAAATTTACCTTTGACAACCACAAAACCAGTAAGCACAGCAATCTAATTTTACGTTTTTCTACATCTAATCCTTTTTGACAATATTTATTTTCCTGATGCCATCGTTTGAACACCGTTTGCGGAAAAAATCGTATGTTTTAGAGAAAAGCACTTATTGTGGACCGTCAAACATTTACACTGGTATGAATAGTCAATCGCCAGCGAGTCGCCAGAGAGTCGCCGTGCGAACTTGATTTAATTCATCAAAAACTGGACCTCCTCATAATTTTTCATCATTTCGATATGAAGTAAAACATAGAAAATCCAAACTTCCAGCGAATGTAGTAGCTTCTACAGTCAATTTTACGAAAACTTTGGCTATTAAACATCAGTTAATACAAACTCATAAGTAATAAAAAAGGACTTTTTTGATACGGTCTTAGTTCATAGAGGTATGGAAAATGTCATATTTGAAAAGAAACTGAATTTAAAAGAATGGGGTAGTATACTATGTATGGAAATCAGTAAAAAAACTGCTCGACATTGTTTTATAAGCTAAATGGTGATGGTATAGTGGGATATTAAATTATTTTCCAGCATAGTGTCTATAGAATTAGTAAGAGAAAAACAAACTGTAATTTGAATTAAGCGCCACACCGGCGACCAATAGTATTCAAGCCGCTGACCATCTGGCAACGCTGCTCAAAATGCCTCTAAACGACAGCTGACTCCAACAGTTCAACGAGGTGTGGTATCGTAACTTGTTTACGTTGTTTGTTGTAGTAAAATTTGACGTTTCGTTCTTGACGTTCAATGTCAGTACAAATTGTGCGTTCTCAAAACCGTGATGTGTTGCCAGATTGGAAAAACTAACTACGTCACAAACTTTTATTTTCACGTAGGGGCGGGGCTAAGAGGAAATTTGAAAAACAAAGTTCCAGTGTATTGCGGTTTTTACAAAGCAACTGATTACACTGAATAGTACGATACATCAAGTATATCACTACGCAGTACTTAAAAATCACTTGTATACTACCCCATTGTTTTTGTTGTCAGGTTAGGCTTACCCAATGACCTATTAACACAGATAGACAGAACATCCCATTGATAAAATAGCTTTGTTTTGGTTGACTACATGTTTATGGGCCAGGGGGGGTGAGCTGTGAAAGTGACTAGGAGTAGGGATTCAAATGATTCCGCTAACTCCGCCCCCATTTTACTATCGCATACTTGGCAACTCTGAAAATGAAACCAGAATTAGTGCTACAAAAGTGTATCTTTATCCTTATATTTTACATAATTTTAGAAAAAGATGCGGATACACTCACTGCGCACTGACAAAAGGAAATTGTCATAAACTACCTGCTCGACGCATTTTGACATGACAATTGAATAGAAGCCGCTGATTGGTGGAAAGGTGGAATTCGAGGTGGGATTTATTTTTTTGCAGTGTTGCTAATTTTCATTGAAAAATAATCGCTTTCCACGTGTTAGAGAAAGATACAAAATAACACAGGGATTAATAAGTAGTGGGGAGAGATGCGGTTCCTGGCATGTAGTCAACCGATATTATTGTTTATTGTTCTGTCTATCTGTGTTAATAGGTCATTGGGCTTACCTATTACATCTAACTACTTAAAGGTATTTACACATGTGTGATGTTTCCAATGTCTCTATTGTAGGTTAACCTATCCAAGCCGGCTGGTAGACTTAGAGAGTTTATTTGGCTATTCATATGGAGCTCTATCTAGTATTATAAATACAACCCTAAAAATAATTGATGAGAACAAAGGATATTTATTGCATAACTTGGGTAATAATCTGTGGTTCAATGAGGCAAAGTTATAGCAGTAAGTTGACTATTTAATACCCAACTAGCAAACGCATAGGCATAAACGTTAAATGTTTATTTTAGGCAACACATTTGAAGGGGGCACCAATCGAAAACTTGTGGGGCTTTATTGATGGAACCATAAGGCCAATCTGCAGACCGAGAATTATTCAAAGCCAATACTATCCAGAGCATGAAAGAGACCATTATGTTAAATACCAGTCACTTTTATGCCCTGATGGTATTGTTATAAGTATAAAGGGAGCATATCCTGGTTCTCGCCATGATGCAGTGATTTTTAGAGAATCAAATTTATTTGCCAAACTGGAAGAATTTGCTGTATTTAATAACAATTATTGTTTAGTACCTACTTACTTTAACGGCAGAAAATTATGTTTTTTATATTTTTGGACAATGGTGATATCCTGGCAGGTAACTGTTCTAAATCTGGTTGCCAGAATAACCTAAGAAAAAAAAAGACTGGTTCATGGTATGTCAAAGTCGACATGAATTTTATTTTATTCTTCCGTTTATTGTAATTTTAAAGTATTTCTTAATAAATTTATATCGAAGAATTGAACCAGTGTTTTCGATAAAGAATACAGTCCACGCTTTACCAATTATTATCTAATATATCGACTATACGGAAGAAGAGTGTTACAACTCAAAATTATCAGTTTTTGGTATTATTATATAAATCGGCTTTAAAAATGGCCTAATTTTATGTGGAAAAAGGATATATTTCTAGTCCAAATTTTGCCCGAAAGATGGCGACATGTAACATGGCAATTTCGGTGAAATTCATAGAATCTGCGGGCAACAAGGTTATAATTTAGTTTGTCGCCAACTGTTTATGTGGAAATATTGTCACGTCTAGACAAAACCGTTATATTTTAATTTGAAACATTTTGCGCATAGTGTTTATTCATGAAAAAGTGTTATATTTTGATATAAAACTCTTTTACATTAAGGTAAGTTGGATATTTGGTTGATTTTATAGTAAATAACGTTTTATTTATGAATGTTACTTTTTTGCTTAGAATAAAGATGATAACTATCAGTTATTTCATGTAGATTAAAGTATTATTTCGACTTTTAACAGTCTTTCGGAAAAAATGTAGATCAACTTTTGTTTTATCTCAAAATGTATCTATATTGACGAGATTTTGTTGGTATAGTGATAGTAAAATTTTGGACAAAAAAGAAACATTTTTAATAGCAACGATGTTCATTAGAAATACACAATAAGTTTTGTTTCTAGTAAAAATGTATCGCTTTTCCGTATTCTAGATTTTGGAATTACATTTCAATTTGAAGATGTTACACTTTTTATTTAAAAAAACGCTTATTAGATTTATCAAATCCCATACTTGAATAATCTTTCAAAGTGAAGTTAGAGTGCAAAAACATTATTTTTATCGTTTTTGAAAAGGTACGATGTCAAACTGGAAATCAGGTCGAAGTGCACGCATTTTGCGCATGTTGGATATTGATGTTGGGCTCAGGGAAAGCCACAATTCTACAAGTAACATTTCTAAATCATCTGATACATATCAACCGAATATCCAAACTGAGGATGAAAATGCTGATGTTGATGTCCTGAGAGATAAGAAAGCCCTTGAAATTTTGAACCCTCCCTATGATGCACCCGCTACCTCTCGCACAAAAATTGGTGAAGCTCTGAATCTACTTGGTAACCAACTCCCTGAAGTGAAAAATAATTCTCTCACCTTAAGTTCTGAAACTCCAATCAATGAAGAAAGTTTTAGCGGCGAGATAGTTGGAAATGAATCCTATTTTGTTAAAAGTGATGGCCCTAATGTACCTAATCTTCATTGTGAGAATACTATTCCTACCAAAGGTAAGAGTATGCGTTAGAATTTTGTAAGAAATACTGCCTTAAATGTAACTTATTTTTAGGCAATATGAAGTCACCACCAAAAGATAATATCGACACAATGTTAACTGAGACAGATGAGAGAAAAGAAGATCTAGGTAATAATATCTGACAAATAATTTTAGATACTATTTATTTTTACATAAATGTGTGTGCTCTAATATTATAGAAAAGCAACTTCCACTGCCGTCCACGAATACTTCATCTTCTAGCTCATCTTCATCATCGTCCTCATCTTCCTCGTCTGAGGTATTAAACGAACCTTTAGAAAATGACCCGCAGGTTTCTAATATAAATGAAGGTATTACTAGTATCTTTCGATATAATTGAGATTTATTTTCGTTTATATTTTTATTTCTAAGATGCCTCCGACAACGACCTAGAAAATGACCCATACGATACCGATGATAGTGTGAAAGATCCTCCTTTCCACGGATCATCATCTGAATCAAATTCTTCAGAAGAACCAGAAGAGGATGAAATCCAACCAAAGAAAAAAAGAAAAGTTTTGAATCAAACTCAAAATGACAACATTACTAGAAAAAGAAAGAAGAATCCAGATATGTGGCAAAAAAATCGTGCAAAAATGTTAAGAAATAGAGGGGAATCTTACGTTTATACTCAAGTACGAAAAATCGAAAATCGTACGGTGAGAATTAGGAAAGAACGACCAAAGAAAACAATTCTACCTCCGTGTGGTGAAAGATGTAGAATTAAATGTTCGGATAAAATTTCTCAAGAACAACGTGAACAAATTTTTTCCGAATTTTATAAGCTTGGTGACATCGGAAAACAAAGAGAATACATAGCATCAAATATGACACAAATTATTCCCAAATATAAATATAGTAATGTTGCCAACCCAAGAAACCCAAATAATGCATTCTACTTTATAATCTCAGGAAAAAATATCAGAGTATGCAAACAGTTTTTTATGGCCACTTTGTCAATTAACAATAGAACCATTCAGACTGTGCTTAAAAAACAAAATGTTTGTGAAACAGGAAAGGTAATTGATATCGATAAAAGAGGGAAACATGGAAATCACAAAAAAATAAATGAAGAAATCAAAAATAGAATAAGGTTACACATTAATTCAATTCCGAGAGTCGAAGCTCATTATTGTAGGTCAAATACAACACGGGAATTTATAGAAGGCGGTAAAACACTAGCAGATTTACATAGAGACTATGTAAAATTGTGTGAAGAAGAGAAAGTGGAATACGGAAATTACCAACTATACAGCAAAATTTTCAACGAAGAGTTCAATCTCTCCTTTCACGTACCAAAGAAAGATCAATGCGAGATGTGTTTGGAGTATGAAAAAGGTTCAGAAGAGGAGAAAGCTAAACTCGAAGAGAAACATCAGGAACATTTACGAGAAAAAGTACTCAGTCGAAAAGAAAAGGAGAACGACAAACAGAATAGTGCTCATGATGTTAAAGTTATCGTTTATGACCTTCAAAAAGTTTTGCCCTGTCCAACTGGTCATGCAAATTCCTTTTATTATGTCTCGAAGTTGAACGTTTTCAATTTAACCCTGTTTGACATCAAAGCCACAGAAGGCGTGTGCTATTTGTGGCATGAAGGAGAAGGTTTGCGAGGTGCAAATGAAATAGGGACTTGTGTATTCAAATACATTGAAGCTATTTCGAATAAAAGTGAAGAAGACTTAGAAATAATTTTCTATTCTGATAATTGTTGCGGGCAAAACAAAAACAAATTTATACTGGCTCTTTATGTTTACATGATAAATAAATTGAAAATCAAGTCTATTACTCACAAATTTTTCATAAAAGGACATAGTCAAAATGAAGGAGACAGTGTACATGCAAGAATCGAGACCGAAGTCACAAAATATAAAAAAGCGAATTCAATTTTTGTTCCAGATCAATACGCTGTTATAATTAGACAAGCTAAAAAAAATGGAAAAAGCTATGAGCTTAATGAATTATGTTTCAAAGACATAATTGATTTGAAAAAATTGGCATCAGAGCTTTACATCAATATCCCAAGGAACGTCAAATTTACCAATTTGCGAGTAATTAAGTTACAAAAATCTAATCCAAATACCCTGTTTTATAAGTACTCTTATGGCGAAGAAAGCTTTATGGAATCAGAAATTATTAATCAAAGAAAAAACATTCAATTTGACAATATAAAGTTGAATCCTGCTTTTGTGAAAAAACCAGGGATTTCAGAGGCAAAGAAAAAAGGCTTACTAGAGTTGATTGAGAAAAAAAAATGTGTTCCGTATTATTATTTAGATTTTTTCAGAAACCTTTAGATGATTTTCTTTTTTAGTTTTAAGTTTCATAGCTAGTAAGCTGTTTTTGACAAGTTTTTATTTTAATGCCAAAGAATTATGGATTTATTTTTATTAGAGAAATTAGTTATTTTGGTTTACAATCAATAAAAATGGAAAAGGTGTAAGTAAGATTTTTTTTTAATTTCCACAGAAGAAAGTAACATGTAATTTCATAACTGTTTGCAGTTTGAGGGTTCTTGAAATTGATGTGTTTGAATTGTTGCGCTATTATGTTTAAAAAAAAGGCGAAATCATTGAGATACAAGCAGTTTTTGTGAAATTATAAAAGAATAACAATAAGAATATTTTGTTACCAAAAAAAAAAAAATGTTCAAGACAGTTACAACTATGTTTTTTTTCAAAACCAGAATTTTCTGAAATGTTTTACCACCTGCAGTTAAAAGTAACAGATAAACGCTGTATATAAAAAAAAAATTAGACATGAATATCTACAAATGTCAAAGTTATGGAATATTTCGTTACAAAAAAAACTTCACAACGCTCTCCAGTAAAATCACGTTTTTCGAATTGTAACACTCTTCTTCCGTATGGTCGATGATGATCAGGGTAATGGGCTAAGGGAATTATTACTAAGACCTTTTCCTCAACATGAAATAACCATTAATTCTCAAAGGCAAGATTTCAATACTACAATGAAAGCTTTGAGGATTACTGTTGAATGGGGATTCAGTAAAATCATCAAGGAATTTGCCTTTTTAGATTTAAAAAAAAAAAATTAAGACTATTACTCCAAGAAGTTGTCACTTTGTATTCTGTGGGTATAATTTTAATCAACTGCCACACTTGCCTTTATGGTAGCCAACAAAGCGTAAGTATATTTTAATATTCAACCTCCCAATCTTGAAGTCGAACAAGGAGATTTGTATTTGGTGAAAATGCCAGATAGCAAGACTCACCAGAGTAGAAGTTTTGTGATAATTGGAGAAAAAAATCTTAATTCAATCAAGGAGTAATCACATGTCTCAAAACTACACCGCATCAAAGGTTTTTTTGTCAATTTCCAAAAAGGTAAATGTACTACTCAAACTGTTGGCATTAATAAGTTTGGTAAGTTGCAATCGGAAGTGGCTGCTTTTTTGAGACTTCCAAATCCAGATACTTTTACTGGACACTGTTGTAGACGCTCTTCGGCTATTATTTTGGCCGACGCTGGAGTACATATAACTAATTTGAAACGTCTCGAGGGATGGCAATCCACAAAAGTTGCAGAATCATATGTGGATTCATAGGAAACAAAAAGCATATAGCTAACAAAATTCTATGTTCTAAAGGAGAAAATTCAAAAGCAAATTCGCTTTCGCCTTCGCCCTTGCCTTCTACAAATTACGCCTATAAAATTGATACTATTGCTGACAACAATGGACCAGTGTATCAGCACCAGGATGACAATTTAGGAAGAAAAAGTGTCAACATTATTGCCAACACCAAAGAAGCTAACAAACATAATGCTCCAAATTTAATTAACAATGCCTATAATTGTCAGTTTTCGGTTACCTACCATGTTAATTACAACAAAGATTTTTTTTTTGGAACAGTTTTCTATATCTCTGTCTAGTTACTACCTTTTCTAAATAATCAGTTACCTAATTTTAAATATATAATAGTTTGTTTGTTGAACTTCGTTGACCAGTCAGAAACAACTACTCCGAGGGCAAATACCCATACCCGCGTTGAACTACACTGATTGGTCTGAGCTGTCCTTGGCAATGAAAATTGTTAGAAAGATTTTTTCAGGTTATGACCAACGTGAATACAGGGACACAACGGTCCCTGTTTGGGAATCGACCCACTGAGCAGTGGACCCAGACTTCCCATGCCAATCCTTGACGCGTTTCGTCCTTGTTAGGACTCATCAGAAGGGCATAGGCTGAAGCTCCTTGTCCAAGCAAAAATTGAACTTCGTTGACCAGTCAGCTGGGAAAATAAAGATCACTTGTCAATTATCCATCACGCCTTTCATTTCTTCCTCCTTTCCCAGTTCTAGAAACCTAGAAATAAACTAATAAAACATGGCGCAGTCAAAGCGAATCTAGGCAGAATTTTACCGCATTCATCAACATCCACGGTGAGCACAATATTTCTGGGATTTTTAACCCTTTTTATAAGAAAAAGGCGAACTTAACCTCACTTGGACGGGTGTCTCATTGGGGCCAGCCATAAAAAAGGTTGCTCTGGGAGCATCTCCATTGTTTGGCGGAAATTTGGATTTCAGGGGGATACCTCCTATGTCGATAAGTGAAAATCTAGCAGAAAATTGGCGATTCTGGAGACAAAGATTCTAGACCTACCTTGCGACGGAAGTAGCAAAGAAGGATGACGCTACGCAATGTGCGTGCAGACATTAATTGGTGACGAAGGTATGAGGATTTTTACTACTTTTGATTTCGAGGACTCAGAGGACAAAATTAAACAACTTTTTGAAAAATTTGAGACTCATTTTAACCCTAGGAAAAACTTAACATTTGAAAGACACATATTTTTAACTTGCAAACAAAATGATTATCATAGTGTAGAACAATATATTACAGTTTTAAAAAATCTTTCTTTATCTTGTGAGTTAGGTAATCTTAGGGAGACCTTAATCAAGGATGTAATGATTTGTGGCATAAAATCTGTCTCAGGGAAAAACTTCTTCAAGCTGATTGTGAACGACTTGAGGATGCTATTAAAATATGTGTAACTTCACAGCGTGTCAAGGAAAAAAACAAGTTAACCAGCAATGGAACTTCATCTGCAGAAAACCAGGTAGATTTTGTAAAACGTAAAAAATTTAATAAAAAACCTTCAAATAATTGGAGTAGTGAACCATCATAATGTAAATAGGTCTTCCTGTCAAAAGTCTTCCTACAAACATGAAAATGGAAAATGTCCTGCCTTGGGAAGATATGTGGAGCTTGTTCCAAGCCAAACCACTTTATGTCTTGTTGCAAAAATAAAAAGCAAAATAATGAGGGTGTTGTAAAAAATATAATATTTTTATATTGTCAAAACGGACAGTTGTCCGATCCTTGGTCTTGATTCTTGTCTTAAGTTTAATTTGATACAAAGAATCTGTGACATTGACATTTTAGATAATACGTCTTCACTTTTGAAGGAATATTCCTTTTTCTTTGAGGGTATAGGCCGCCTCGAAAAACCTTATCGCATTGAACTTAAGAAGGACGCAGTACCAGTCGTTCATGCCACTTGAACAGTTCCTTTTGCCATCCAAGAAGACCTAAAAAAGGATTTGAATAGGTTAGAAAGTGACGGGATAATTGAAAAGGCTATGGATGGTGCTGACTATGTCCATCCTTTGGTAATAGTAAGAAAGAGATCGGGCCAATTAAGGTTATGTGCGGACCCAAGAGATCTCAATGTGCATGTAAAAAGGCACTACTTAAAACTACCTACCTTTGAGTCTCTGACAGAGGAATTTGCTGGTGCAAAAATTTTCAGTACCCTTGATTGCACTCAGGTTTTTTTGCAAGTCCCTTTGGACAAGTATAGCTCGAAAATTTGTAATTTTTCTACCATATTTGGTAGATATAGATTTTTAAGATTACCTTATGGGTTAGCTAGCGCGCCTGAGGTATTTTAAGAACGAATGCAGGAAATTTTAGATGACATAAAGGGGGTTAAAGTGTTCATTGACGACATCATAATAGCTTCAAGAAATGAAATTGAACATCTTGCAAAATTAAAGTTGGTTTTTGAAAGGGCGAAAAAATTTAATTTAAAATTCAACAAAGATAAGTGTGAATTTGGGTTGAATGAAGTTACTTATATGGGGGTGAAAATCACCGCAAATGATCTGAAGCCAGATGACTCCAAGGTAGATGCATTAAAAAATACGCCAAGACCACAGGATGTGACAGCCATACAGAGGTTCCTTGGGGTTCTTACCTACTTAGGCCGATTCATTCCAAACCTGAGCGAAAAGACAGCTCCGCTGAGAAAATTGATAAAAAAAAAAACGTATTTTTGAGTGGGGAGAGTCCCAGGAGAAAGCTTATTTAGAACTGAAAAATATTCTTTGTCAGAAAGAAACCTTGTTTAAAATTCTTTGATATAAACAAACCAGTTACCATATACGTGGACAGTTCGAAAAGTGGCATGGGCGCGGTATTCCTTGCGCTCACGCTGTTCGTGTTTTAACTGAGACTCGGAACGAGATATTCTCAAATAGAGAAAGAACTGCTCAGTGTGCGGTTTGGGGTTACCCATTACTCACAATTTGTATTGTTTTCTAAACGTTTCACGGTTGAAACTGATCACAAGCCCTTAATAAGCATTATTAAAAAATTGATCAATTCTTGTCCACCCAGATTACAAAGAATACTTATTCAACTTCGTAAATATGATTTTGAACTAATTTATAAACCGCGCAAAAAATTAATACTAGCAGATACTCTTTCTAGAGCATATGAAAATAAGATATTCGATGAGAACATTGAGTTTGAGTTGGAGGCTCAGGTTTGCTTGATAGAGTTAAATTTAAACTTAACAAAAGGAAAAAGGGATCAAATTTTGAGAGAAACAGAGTCCGACACAGTTCTTCAAACCCTAAGGAGTCAAATTCATAGGGGTTGGCCTAACAAAATGAGTAAAGTTCCTAATAACATCAAGTTTTATTATAAATTCGAACATGAAATCACTGAACTTAACGGGCTATTATTTAGAGATACATGTTTAATAGTTCCCCAAAGTTTCAGAAGGGAAGTTCTTTCAAAGTTGCACTCAGACAGTCACCAGGAGGGCATCACTAAAACCTTACAAAGGGCAAATTTATCCTTTTATTGGCCTGGTATGAATAAGCAAATCACTGATATGATATTGGCTTGCAACACCTGTTTGACTTATTCAAAGTCCTCACAGCCCAAAATGCCATGGGCGAAGGTCGCATCTGATATTTGCCAACTTTTCGGTCAGTCTTACCTAATTGTTGCTACAGCAAATTTTTCGAGGGCATAAATTTAAGAAAAAATCTGACCGCTGAGAATGTTATCAATTGTTTAAAATCTATATTTTCTAGGCAGGGCATTCCCAAACAGATCATGACAGACAATGGTCCTGAGTTTGCAAATTACAAATTCAGAGAGTTTTCTACACACTGGGAGTTTGACCACTTAGTTTCTTCGCCTAGGTATCCACAGAGCAATGGACAAGTTGAACGGTTTGTTCAAAAGATGAAGAATACACTAAAGAAAGCAATGTGTGAAAATAAAGACCCATTTCTTGCTCTGTTGAACCTTAGAAATACTCCGGTGGGTGGAAAACACTCTTCAGCTATAGTTTTATACAACAGAGAATTAAGAGACTTGTTGCCAAGCATAAATAAAAAAAATTCCCACAATAACTTTGACAGAAACCAGTATAATAAATTTTTGGATGCATCTCAGGCCAATCAAAAACATTATTTTGACAGAAAAGCAAAACCATCATCTTTTGAAAAAAACTGTCGCGTTAATGTTCAGTTAAAGAAGGGCGATACCTGGACTGATGCCAGGATAGTCAAGTGTGTGGGGATACGCTCTTATAAGATCAGGTTAGAGAATGGTTCTGTTTTCATTCCCAATAGGAAAATTATCAAGGACTGTAGTTTATTAGATAATGGAGATTCTGAGAGAGAGAGAGTGGAATTCGAAGGGCGACACACACAAATTCAAATTCTACTAAAAATTGCACTAAATTTGTTAATTATGCCAAAAATCATCAATTTTTAAAAGTTTGTGGAAACAACACTCCCGAGGAATGTACCGTCTCTCCTTTGGAAAATAAATGGAGGAGGATGATGGACGATGCAATGGAAAAACCGCAGAAAATTCTAAAATTGTGAATAGTACTAATAATTTTGACAAAATGACGGATTCAGGTTCCAGTAGTTTTCAGAAAGTTTCTAAGTTCATTCAATTTGAGAAAGATGGTTACTCAACGCCTGTCGAGGACACAGCTGTTGGCGATGCGGGTCCAATTCCGGGTTCAACTTCCTCCCAAGTACCTTCGACCTGTGTTGAGGCACCACAAATTTCTCGTTCTGGTAGGCTAATCCACAAACCTAGTCGATTCAGCGACTTTGTGGGGTTTAAAGACATCGACAGTATCAAAGTGGAAAGGGATTGTTACAGCAATACATATTGTTAAGAATCTTGTTTTCACAGAGCTGTTTAATGATTAAACTTTAACAACACAGCTTACTTAGGTTTAACATAGATAAATTAGATAATTCTTTCACAGAAAAGGATGTGAGGGAGAGGACAGGTATGTTTGTGATTCTTATCAAAAATGTAACTCGTGTTTATACAGATAAATGTTAATTGTTTTAATGTTAGTGCTTATCTATATACAAGGTGGCCAATTGAAAACGAAACAGAGGTGATTTCGGGCTCCCCAAGACATTTAAGAAAAAACCCTCGTACCCGTCAATTTTTGATTTAAGGGGGAACCATTTTTTTGGTGTTTTCACCCCCTGGGGGGCAAAGCCCTAGCGGGGGTGACAAGGGCCCCCAAAATTTTAAATAGAATGAGGGGTCGAGTGATACCTTATTTTGAAGCTATTTTTATGTAGATTATAACCCCCGAGTCTCACATCGCTACTATCTACCTAGCCATTACAGGGGCTAATTAAAGTTACAAAAACATGTTGGAATGTTTTTATTTAAAAAAATGCTTTAAAAACAAAATCAGTCAAGTAAATGCTGAAAATGACCTCAGAAGAAAAAATCTAACGGGCTTAAATCTGGAGAACGCGGGGGCCACTCAATATTGACGAGCCACTGCAGCATAATGGGATGACGCACAATCTTGTTGGAATATTAGTGTATGCATCTGTTATCATTCTCTAGTATCTCCACCAATTCTGGATGAATCGCAACTCCTAACCACTCTAGCTACATTTCTCCTGTTAAATTTATAGGTAAAAAAGGGGCCTATTTACGGTTATCAAAAATGCTAGCCCAAACACTCAAATAATCTACATCTCCATAATGCCCTAGGACGTTATTTCGTACGTATTATACCTGAAAATATTGTATGTATACCTGGAAATATTGTATTAAATAAATATTGTATTGAATATAAAAAAAATTGTATTAAATAATGGAGTATAATTAAATGGTATTTTGGTTGATGTGCTACTAACCCCCTTTTTCGTTTTATTTCCTCCTCCCTCACCATTGAAAAACTCATAACCCAATTATTTTTTTTCAATAAATGGAGCAGCAGTTTGTATATTTCTCTGATGAATGCTCCTTTTTTCTTGAACGGTACGGTGAATCGTCTCAACTGCCGCTATTGGGCTAATTCAAATCCCAGAAAACATATTTCGTGAGGTACATACGCATCCCGAGAAATTGAGTGTTTAGGCTAGCATTTTTGGTAACCGTATAATAGACCCCTTCTTTACCTATAAATTTAACAGGAGCAATGTACCTATAGTGATAAGAAGATGCGATTCATCCAGAATTGGTGAAGATACTAGAGAATGATAACGGATACATGGAAAACCGTCTAATATTCCAACAAAATGGTGCGCCACCCCACTATGCTGCAGTGATTCGTCAATATTTGGACCAAAGGTTTCCAGGACAATGGATTCGAAGGAGAGGCCCCCGCGTTCTCCAGATTTAAGCCCGTTAGATTTTTTCTTCTGAGGTCATTTTCAGCATTTACTTGATTGATTTTGTTTTTAAAGCATTTTTTTAAATAAAAATATTCTAACATGTTTTTGTAACTTTAATTAGCCCCTGTAATGGCTAGGTAGATAGTAGCGATGTAAGACTCGGGGGTTATAATCTACATAAAAATAGCTTCAAAATAAGGTATCACTCGACCCCTCATTCCATTTAAAATTTTGGGGGCCCTTGCCACCCCCGTTAGGGCTTTGCCCCCTAGGGGATGAAACCACCAGAAAAATGGTTCCCCCTTAAATCAAAAATCGACGGGTACGAGGGTTTTTTCTTAAATGTCTTGGGGAGCCCAAAATCACCTCTGTTTCGTTTTCAATTGGCCACCCTGTATATAAAACACAGTTGTGTTGGTGTTGAGCACTTATAACTCGAGAACGGCTGGACTGATTTTTATGATTTTTGCTTTATTGGATTTGTCTTTGTCCATCCTACGATAATAAATCGAAAAAATCCAAAAAAAAAAAAAACAAAGAAAAAAATCTATTTTACTTATTTATGAAAAAAACTCACTAAGCCCGCATACGGCGCCATCTCTTATAACCGATACCAAGTTTACCGTCACATTTTCATTGCAAACCATGTGGATTTTATTGTCACACACTTTGCACAAAAATAATTTGAGGAAAGCACTTTATTTTTAATTGTTCTTCACAGTAAAAATGTCCAAAAATAAATATTTTAATTGTGTATTTTATTTTGTTGTTGGTTGGTTCGTTCATTCCGAAAGAGCGCGAACTGGTCTCTCTCTCATTTCTTGACGCTTGACCATTGACGTTCTGTGGCTAAGTTCCGTTTCTCCTCTCAGGCATCCCTTGACAGCCGTGTTCCGTGCCGACTGTTCAGAGTGCTCCGTCCGGCTGGTGTCGAGTGGCAGAGAGCCAGGTTATGAGTCCGCCACAACCATTTTGTATACGGCGTCATATATGATACCTAGAACGAAGCTCACCGATGCGCGGTAATTTCATTGCAGATGCAGTAGAACCATGCTGCTCAGGAACTGGAGATATTAAGAACAGAACTATTCCACTATTCTGATCAGATAGATTGATCGATGCAGAAATAGTAGATCAGATGGAATAGTGCAGATAGAGTAGAACAGATGGAGTAGTGCAGTGCAGATAGAGTGCTACAGGGCTGCGCTCTAGATTCTTTTTTGTTTTCTTTACATTCTTTGAACATTCCTGTGTCTGAGTTTATTTATTTGGTGGTACACTTCACAAGAAAAATGCCCACAAGCTGCCTTGAAAGGGATGATGTTAAATTTTAATTTTAGGTGATTTCTGATCTAGAGAGTTAACATTAATATTCTTCAACCAAAGCCAAATTCACCATCAAAAAAAAAACTGAATTTAATTCAGCTAATAGATACGTTAACACAACATTTAATAGGTATTTAATAATTCAGAGGCGCTACGCAGTTCGCCGGGTCAGCTAGTATACAAATAATTGTACCTTTATGATAAAGCAGCGTTAGCATTTGGGGATTCTTACAAATTGTTAATTGTTGTAGACTTAAGAAATAGTTATTGTGTAATAAAACCAAAAATTGTACAAACAATTTTACCAAGGTATTAATTTCTCGATTGAAAATAAAAACCTTTAGAACAGATGGAGGGGGTGAATTCTGCAATAAAAGATTAGATAGTTATTTAAAAGTTATGGGCATAGTTCATCAGACAACAAACCCCTACACTCCTCAGCAAAATGGCATGCTTGAACGCCTAAATAGAACTATTACAGAAAAGGCTTGTTGTTTATTATTTGATTCGCCACTTGATAAATCATTGTAGGCAGAGGCTTGTAATACTGCAGCTTATGTAAGAAACAGAACAATTGCTGCTGGTTTAAATGGAAAAACTCCTTATGAGATGTGGTTTGGTAGAAAACCAGATATCAGCAATTTACGTATCTTTGATAGTGAAGCAATGACACATATACCTAAAGAAAAAAGATGTAAATTTGATAAAAAAGCTACAAAAATGTTCATAGTTGGATATAGTGACACAGTAAAGGGTTATAGGTTATATGATCCAATTAAAAAGAAAATTATCACTAGTTGAGACGCAGTTATAAAAGAAAGCACAAAAGACAAGTCCGATTATACCTACATTTATTGAAGAGAATGTTAATGAACAGGAAATATCAGCTTCAGTTGGAGACGAGGCTTCAGACGAAGGTTCCGTTGGAGAAGATGATAATTACACTATGTCTTCTAAGCCTGGTCAATCTAGTGATGATAATTATTCTGAAGAGGAATTCGTACCTGATATTGTGGTGGATGCGCTCGAAAAAATGAGAAAATCTGAACGATTACCTAAGCCTAAGAAATTAGATGATTATGTTACTTACCTCTGTTTGGACACTGTTCACGAAAATTTGCGTTAGGTTTTCGAAAGTTTAAAGAGCAGCGGGACTGTAGGCGCTAAATTAAATTTTGCCGCACAAATATTAATGGACATAAACCCGAGCTATACGAAGACAATGGAGGATTGGCACTTACTTGGTTTATGCTGGTTTTCGTCGATCCAGAGGAGCTCCTCGTGTCCAGAAAGTCTGCTCAGCGACACACCAATACAACACAGTCTTAGAAATAATAATAAGGAATTTTTGCCTTGAATTCGATAGGTTTTTTGATTTTTGATAACGACCGAAAAAGAGGACGTGGTTTTAGAGACTCTGCTTCGTACTGCTTCCTGCTTCCTTCTCATAAATCACATATTTTTCACATACGCCGAGTCTGCGCGAGCGGTGCCAATTTTGATTTGAACTTTTATGGCATTTAACGGTTTTTTCTTTTGTAATTTTTGAATGAATATATAAAATAACAAAGTTGCATAAACATTAACCGCGCACTTAAAACGGAGTTTTACGTTGAATAAATGAGAGAAAAAAATATATATATAATACTAATAATAAAATAGAATAAAACTACAAAAACAAATCACAACACAAAGAGATTGCTTATCTGAATTTAACGCGAATCTAATAACAAAGGGCACAACTTTACCACTGGACGAGTAACGAGCCCGTGCTGTGTTTTTACTGTAGCAGTTTTAACGTGACCATCTGGACCAGGATGCACGGTTACTATTCTTCCCAGTGACCAGTGCAATGGTGGTCTGGATTCATCCTTGATTAACACCAAAGCGCCAAGCTTAATTTCGACGGAAGGATCGAACCACTTGCAACTTTGTTGCAAGGTGTTAAGGTACTCGTTTTTCCAACGCTTCCAAAAATCTGAATGAAGGCGTTGAATAAGTTGCCAACGATTTAAAGTGTTTAGTTTTAGGGAAGAAAGGTCCAGATCTGGACAAGAATTTAATGGTTCTGTGGTCAGAAAATGACCAGGTGTCAGTGGTGACAGGTCATTTGGGTCTGAACTCTGTTCCCAGAGAGGTCTCGAGTTGAGAAGAGCCTCTATTTGTGAGAGAAGGGTATAGAGTTCTTCGAAAGTTAAGATTTGGTTGCCAATTACGCGATATAAATGAGTTTTGACAGATTTGACTTCCGCTTCTGCTAAGCCATTTAGGTGGGGAGCCCCAGGACTATTCAGGTACCACTTTATGTTCAGACTTTCCGCAGCTAATCTTGACAGGTTTTGGAGTTCTTTAATAGCTCCGACAAAATTGGTTCCTTGATCACTTACGATTTGAACGCAAGTGCCACGTCTAGCTACAAAGCGTCGTAACGCTGCAATGCAAGCTTCCGTAGTCAAGCTTGAAACTAACTCGATGTGGATAGCTTTGACACAAGTGTCGACAAACACCGCAATATACGATTTCGTGACTTGCGCTCCACGACGTCTTTGACCTAAAAAGAATTTTATCGGACCAGCATAGTCCAGACAAACGTGGGAGAAACACTTCAGCTGGGAAGTTCTGAAATCGGGTAGATCTGCCATATATGGTGTGTATGATTTAGGTTTTAAACGAGCGCATCGAATGCATTGGGATAAGACCTTTTGAATTGCTTTACGTGCAGATATGGTCCAAAATTTTTGGCGAATAAGATACTGCACTGTATCAAGCCCAGGGTGCAGATTTTTGATATGAGTTTGAGTTATGATTAAATTGGTAAGATGATGAATTTTGGGTAATAATAAGGGATGTTTTGTCTCAAAAGAGAGCTGAGAATGCCTTAATATACCGCTCACTCTGACTGAACCCGACTCATCTAAAAACGGTGCGAGCTTGCGGTACGGCTTAGGTAATAATTCATTATTTTGTATTTTCGAAATTATGTCTGGAAAACACTCTTCTTGGACCTTTTTTTTTGTGGCATTTTTATAAAAAATATGGAAAAACTTTATACGGAAATATTGCTCCAAATGACATTTAGAGTCTAATTTGATATTTTTGCTTTGAATTTTTTTTTTTTTTTTTTCGAATATCTACGGAAAAATTATATTTTTAGGATTTCCCACCATTTCTCTAAAATAATTAGTTTATTTCTGAATAATGGTTTTTCAAATCTTAATTATCTTATTAAGAGTTTAAACATCAAAAAGAAATATTTCTGGTAAACTTTTGATACACCTCTGGACTATTTTAAAAATGTTAGACTTGTCAAATTGAAATTTTAAATTGTTTGCTTATAAACTGCTCCTAAATACTTCAAGTCACCTCTAAAAGATATGAAATCTATTCATAAAATGATACATTTTCTCCAAAACTTAGCTCAAAGTCGAAATTTTAAATAAAATAAAAAATGTACTGGAAATTAAATGTATCTAAGTTGGCCATGGGAAAACAATATCGTTGAAAATAAAACAATTGAAGTTTAGATGGTTGACATTTATGTTGTCAAATTTTGATTAAATTAGTAAACTATGTGGTTACTATAAGCTAATTTATTTCAAAAATGCTCACTAAAGAAGATAAAATTGAGATAATTCTTATCCATGGCGAAGAGAAAACAATCGGTTGAATGCTGAAATTTTTAATACAAGATATCCAGAAAAAAATATTTCTCATACCACTTTCGTTCGCATATTGAAAACAGTTTTAAAACTCAACATGTGAATTGTCAAGTGAATGAGCACGAAGAATTTGTGATGCTTGATGTTGTTGAACATAAAACAACATCAGTTTCACAAATTGCCAATAGAATGGGCGCCAAGGAAACAACAGTGCGGAAAATTTTAAAGAAAAGAAAGTTTAGGCCCTACAAACCAAAGTTTATTAGCACATTAAAAGAGAGGGATCTTGTTGCGAGGTTCGATTTCTGCGCTTGGATTCAAGGAGAAATTGAAGACAAAATAATAATTTAACATTTCAAAATTTCGATCTTTATAAAATAGAGAATCATGGGGGTTTCAAGACTTTCGCTAATGTGTGTATTTTCTTTACAAATACCAAAATAGACGACACTCTTTTTTCGAAAGTTTATCGCCATCGCCCTTTTCGTGATGTGGATCACTTGAAAAATACAATTAGAAATTGTTGTCGTCAAATTCCAAGAACATTTTTGAGAAACAGCATAAAGGAATTCTCAAAGAGAACAATTATTTGTATAGAAAGGGAAGGAAGGCACACCGAAATGTGAAATTATTTATTGTAATAACTATTTTTTCATAATATTTATTATTGTTCAACTATCATGCAAGTTTTGGAGTAAATTTTTAGTTTTTCCATAGTTCTTATAGCTTTTAGATGTGACATGTGGTATTGTACTTGCCCTATTGTAGTATGTAGTATTTCTTCCATTTATAGCCATATTATTTCTACATAGCCAACTTGAGAAAATTCAATTTTTTCTTCATTTTTCATTTTACTTGAAATTTCGGCTTTGAAGTAAGTTTTGGAGATCGTTCATCATTTTAATAATAGTTTTTATGTCTTTTAGAGGCGACTTGAAATATTTAGGAGTAGTTTATAAACAAACAATTTGAAATTTCAATTTGACAAATATGAAAATTTAAAATAGTCCAGAGGCGTATCAAAATTTTAATAGAAATATTTCTTTTTGATGTTTAAACTCTTAATTAGATTATTAAGATTTAAAAAACCATTAGTCAGATACAAACTAATTATTTTAGAGGAATGGTCGCGAAAGAAAGAAATCCTAAAAATATTATTTTCGGTAGGTATTCGAAAAAAATGGATTTTTTTTTTTAAGCAAAAATATCAAATTAGAATCTGAATGTCATTTCGAACAATATTTTCTTACAAAATTTTTTCATATTTTCTATAAAAATGCCACTTTTCCTTGTTTGAAATTTTCAAATGGCATTTGACAGGTGTGAGGCAGGTCTCGAGTCAAAAATTTTAGGTGTTTTTTTGGTTTTCAGTCATGCAGAACCTAATGCCGAAAACCGATTTGAAGTAAAGATGAGCATAAAAAAAATTCCCATATGGTGCAGACTTTTCCGCGGGCACTGTATTCTGGACATTTTTTATATATTGTTTTGTGACCTTCTTTACAAAAAAAAACAGCAAGGTTCACATGCAGGGATTTCGTTTTCCTGAGTATGTACCTCGCCAAAGCAGTTGAAACACTTTTCTTTACCTTTGCAATTATTACGCGTGTGTCCATATCGCAGGCAACGAAAACATTGAGTCACAGGAGGAATATAAATTTCAGTTGAAAATTCCAAGTAAAAAAATTGAATGTGTCTAGGTAATCTTACCCCTCTAAAAGTGAAAAGTACAGTTCCTGTCGGTTCATAGGTGATATTATTGTCTTTAACGATTTTCCTATTGAGTCTTCTTACATTAATGATTTTAATGTTGTCGCTGGCTATACAGGCACTTAACAATTCTTTCTCAGATAAATCTAAATCAATTCTTCTAACGATACCCTTTGATGTAACAAAATTGGAAGGAATGTACATTTTATAACCTTTATCTCTCAATGCCTTATTATTTAAAAACAAGTTTGCGGCTTTATAATTAATAAATTGTATTGCGATTCTATTTAATCCTTAATTGGATATTTTGAAAATGTCTGTTAATTTAAGATTGAATATATCTCCTGCTATTTTAATATTATTTGCCCTACCAATATTGAAACAAAAACAATGAAATTCAAGCAGTGAAATGTATGCTCTTATTTAAAAATGCTCAACTTACCGCTGGACGCAAACACACAAAATTAGTGAGGAAGCCCAAGGTCGAATAGCAAATACTATATTAGCTCTTTACACGTTGATGGCTGAACGCGAAGTGGAAGGATCTTAAGTTATTATCATATTCAATATTATTTACAAATTTTTTGTTAGTTCTAGTTTTATTATATTTATTAGACCTATTTTCGGAAGAGCAAGATTCAAAATGATTTCGTTTTTTGCATATAGAACAAAATTTTCCGAATGCTGGGCATTGCCCATATTTATGTTTATTTTTACATTTCCTACATAAAAAATCACTATTTGAATTATTTTTATTTTGCAATGGAATGGGTTTATTTTTGTTATAAAAATTATTATTGGAAAAAGTACTCATCTGTTTTCTCCCGCGTGTTCCTACGGCGTCCACAGCACTGGTTGATGGTTGTCCATCCATATCCGCCATCTGCATCTTGCTCTGCTCGTATATTTTGCACCAATCTTCTGTTTTACTAAACGTCAAATTTTCTATTTGAAGTAGCTTCTCCCTGAGTCCGTGTTCCAAGACACTCATTATCACTCTGTCTCGTATCATCTTGTCGTGTTCTTGGTATTCACATGACGCTGCTAATGTTTTCAGCTACGTGGTGTATTGGCTAATGTATTGATTTGCTTTTTGTGTGCCTTGTAAAAATGTATAGCGTTCGTAGACCACATTTTTTTTTTCGGTTCATAGTATTTTTTTAATTGTTTTTGACTTCTTTGCAGCTTTGCTTTTTCTATTTTTATGGATAAAGTATTGTAAATTTCCATAGCTTGATCGCCAATCAAATTGAGAAAAATTGCAACTTTCTTCTCTCCAGAATCCTCTGCATGTCCTGGGGCCAGTAAGTATATTTCAAACTTCTGGACCCATGTAGCCCAATTCTTCGCCACATTGCCATTTTCGAAGTCCATGGCAGGAATCAATCTTAACGAATCCATCGTCATCCAGTTTTGTACTGCTTCTTTTCGTAATTTTCTCTGGTTAAATAACACCTGACACCATGTAACGTTCGCCAAGGGTTGTATTTTATATACTTTTTGATAAATAAAACTTTCACTCACTTGTTGAGTAAATTTATTATAAACTTTATATGGATGCTTTTGTGAGCAAGTTCAATTGTTGAAAGAGGACCCAATTGGTTCCTACTTACTATTTATAATACAGTCAACCAATAGTACCAACAGTACAATAATTATTATTCTAGTACCAACCTAAACTATAGTACCAAATTATAATTGGTTGCCTATGGGTAAACAATAATTTATAATAATATATTTATAATAATAAGACGGTCGAAATTTGATCGTGGAGCCATCTAAGACAAGGATTCAACACTAAACAGCAATTTTTGCTGTATTAGTGATGCCATCTAACTGGCCGATCAAAAATCAGTTCGTTGGGAAAACCCAAAATAGGAAAAAAAAAGATTTCTCCTTATTATACACTGAATAGAAAATTTTGGATTAATTTTCTTTGCTTTTCCATCCATAGACGCGTTTCGACCTATATTAGGTGTCATCAGTATGGCTAGGAAAAGCAAAGAAAACCAATCCAATTTTTGTGCATCTATGCAAAATAGAAGTAGTAAGACGGTCGAAATTTGATCGTGGCGCCATCTAAGACAAGGATTCAACACTAAACAGCAATTTTTGCTGTATTAGTGATGCCATCTAACTGGCCGACCAAAAATCAGTTCGTTGGGAAAACCCAAAATAGGAAAAAAAGATTTCTCCTTATTATACACTGATTAGAAAATTTTGGATCAATTTTCTTTGTTTTTCCATCCATAGACGCGTTTCGACCTATATCAGGTCTCATCAGTATGGCTAGGAAAAGCAAAGAAAACCAAACCAATTTTTGTGCATCTATGCAAAATAGAAGTAGTAAGACGGTCGAAATTTGATCGTGGCGCCATCTAAGAGAAGGATTCAACACTAAACAGCAATTTTTGCTGTATTAGTGATGCCATCTAACTGGCCGACCAAAAATCAGTTCGTTGGGAAAACCCAAAATAGGAAAAAAAGATTTCTCCTTATTATACACTGATTAGAAAATTTTGGATTAATTTTCATTGCTTTTCCATCCATAGACGCGTTTCGACCTATATCAGGGGGCGGATTACGAACTCTCGATTCGAACCGAAACCGCCATGTTACACCAAAATTTTGATTTCGAACGCACTCCATGCGAATGCATTTCGACGAAAGTCACTCGACTGGTTGATGTCTGTCGAAAAGCTATCGAAACGAAATCGAGTCCAATAAAGTTAAGTTATGTTGGATTTTTGGGGCCAAAATTTGTTGATTCTTTGTTTTGTTTTGACGTTTTGTAGTATTTTGAACTTTGAACAGAAAAATCGCTGAAAAAAAATGTCTTAAAATTAATGATGGCCATTGGCAGGTTTTATTATCTTTTATGGATAAACATTCTCTATTTGCTAGAGGTCAATTTGCAGGGCCCAACGGCAAAGTCATTCAAAGGAAACTCTGGAACAGCTTACAAAAAATAAAGAATCTGTGGGTAATTGTAGATGAGGTCGTACCAAGTCAATAAGGTTCTGCACCAAGACTTTGCTAAGTCTAATTAGTTTAATAAACCTTGCCTCTGGGTCTTTTTTCTTGAAACAGGGGAGCAGCGTTCCCAAGAGAACGAGTGTTCCGTCTTTGTACCTACTTATGTCGTTATCATTTGCATATCATTGAAAAAGACGGAACACTCGTTCTTCTGGGAACGCTACTCCCTGTTTCAAGAATAAGGACCCTGGATGTAGAAAGGAATCATAACTTTCTCTGATTTCTCTTCTCATATGAATTAATGCACGATTTTCTCGTCTTCTTGCATCATTTTGCCTTCGCCGCCTTATGAATCTGATTATGGTAAACATATTACTAACTTTTTCCTTTTATAAACATTTTTAAACACTTTGAAATTGCGAAATTAATCTTTAAAGAACACAAATAACCACAACACAACAATAAAAAATTAGAATTAGTATTGAGTCAATGTCAAAAAATTGACAAAATTTGGTAAAATTGAGCGAAAGGCGTCACAAATCTCCGAACTTACACGAACACAAAACAAAACTTGTACCTAATCATCTCTGACGTTTCGAGCTCAATCGATGCGTATTCACTTTCGTATCGAGTGTCCATTTCGAGTCGTGTTTTCGTAATCCCCCCGCAGGTCTCATCAGTATGACTAGGGAAAGCAAAGAAAACCAATCCAATTTTTGTGCATCTATGCAAAATAGAAGTAGTAAGACGGTCGAAATATGATCGTGGCGCCATCTAAGACAAGATTCAACACTAAACCGCAATTTTGGCTGTATTAGTGATGCCATCTAACTGGCCGACCAAAAATCAGTTCGTTTGGAAAACCCAAAATAGGAAAAAAAGATTTCTCCTTATTATACACTGATTAGAAAATTTTGGATTAATTTTCTTTGCTTTTCCATCCATAGACGCGTTTCGACCTATATCAGGTCTCATCAGTATGGCTAGGAAAAGCAAAAAAAACCAATCCAATTTTTGTGCATCTATGCAAAATAGAAGTAGACGGTCGAAATTTGATCGTGGCGCCATCTAAGACAAGGATTCAACACTAAACAGCAATTTTTGCCGTATTAGTGAAATTAGTCGAAACGCGTCTATGGATGGAAAAGCAAAGAAAATTAATCCAAAATTTTCTAATCAGTGTATAATAAGGAGAAATCTTTTTTTCCTATTTTGGGTTTTCCCAACGAACTGATTTTTGGTCGGCTAGATAGATGGCATCACTAATACAGCAAAAATTGCTGTTTAGTGTTGAATCCTTGTCTTAGATGGCGCCACGATCAAATTTCGACCGTCTAATGGCTAGTTGCACCAAAATTCTGTTAATCCAAGTTTAATAAAACTGAGATTCAAAAATAAACCCCGATCATTTGACCTGTCATTGCACGACACACAACTAAGCTCGGTTTGATTAAACTAGTAATTTATAGGATTATTTTCGTTTAGGTTGGCAAACGTGTTGAAAATTTGTCAAATGTGAAAGCAAAAATAGAAAATATAACCTGTCCTAGAAAGCGAATTATTTTTTGTGAGTCTTTCCGAAGTGAAGCAGTGGCCCCTTTGTATTTTGTAGTTTCTCTCTGCTACTTTGCTTTATTTGACAAAATGGATCCACTGTCTAGCACCAAGTAAAAAAGAGACTGATTTTCTCAATAGTTTTTTCTATTTTCCTATTTAGCAACGTTTCAAACATTCTACAGCTCTTGGACAAGAAGGCCCCACCCTGTTATATACTTCTGTACGTATTATTTTCTTCCAAGTGTTTTGTTTTTCATTGCTCGTAACCGCGCCTCTGAAGGACGGGATATTTGTTTCATCTACATATTTTATTTTGCACATAAATTTCGATCGAGATTGATTATTGGATTTAAAAATCAAATACCTATTAATAAATAATGAAATTCTCACAACACATGAACATATTCCGTAAACAACGACAGTCGGCATGTCATTACACTTTGCGAATTTCCTTTCTGCGCATTCAATTAGTAAAACTTCTCTTTAAACCATCAAAAATGACCGTTTAAGTTGAACCAAGTTCAAATCAAATTAAACTTTGTTCAAGAAACGGTGCAATGGATTTCTTTGGTTTAAACCAAGATTACTGTTAAACCAAGATCAGAAAGTGTTGGTGCAACTACCCATTACTACTTCTATTCTGCATAGATGCACAAAAATTGGATTGGTTTTCTTTGCTTTTCTTAGCCATACTGATGAGACCTGATATAGGTGGAAACGCGTCTATGGATGGAAAAGCAAAGAAAATTAATCCTAAATTTTCTAATCAGTGTATAATAAGGAGAAATCTTTTTTTCCTATTTTGGGTTTTCCCAACGTACTGATTTTTGGTCGGCCAGTTAGATGACATCACTAATACAGCAAAAATTGCTGTTTAGTGTTGAATCCTTGTCTTAGATGGCGCCACGATTAAATTTCGACCGTCTTACTACTTCTATTTTGCATAGATGCACAAAAATTGAATTGGTTTTCTTTGCTTTTCCTAGCCATACTGATGAGACCTGATATAGGTCGAAACGCGTCTATGGATGGAAAAGCAAAGAAAATTAATCCAATATTTTCTAATCAGTTTATAATAATATATGAAAACATATATGTATACCTATATGTTACATAAAGGTGCTATGTCATTCACGCATTCGTCATATATAAGTAGATAAAGGTGCTATGTCCAATTTGGTGACATAGCACCTTTATCCACTAAACTTTTGGAAAGTTCTGTTCACGTGTTTCGGTGCTATGTGATATTTTAGGGTTATGTTTATATTATCTATACTGATTCTGTGACCGAATCCGGCATTTGAAAGAGGCTCTTTCAAGGTATACGGTTTTAAACCTGTAAATAATAATAGTTTATCATGAGTTCCAGAACTAAGAGAATGTTAGCATTGATAACAGATAAGAAGTTATGTCTTCCTACTAAAGGTAAGTTGTTTTAGTTTACTATTCTAGTTTTGCTTTCCCCATTTACCATCACATTAATTTATCCTATAGGGTAAACTTGGTGGAATATTTTAAATATTTTTCGTTTTTCGGTACTTTTCAGAGGATAAAAGTAATTTGAACCCCTGTCCCAATACAGAGAAAATTGTTGAAGAAGAAAAGACAAGAAGGCAAGTCATCGCCCAACAAAATTTTCAGCAAAATGTGAACGCTGTTGAGCAACGAAGCACCAGCGGACTTCAAATGCATATCAGCTCTAAAACAGGTGCGCATAAAATAACATTTGGAAGCTCCCTACTAAATATCTGCAATTTTCTTCAGCTCCTATAGGAAATAGTGATGGAGAAAGCGTCACATCAAGCAGCGAATATTATGATAAATATAAAAATGTGAATGCTGTTGAGCAACCAAGCACCAGCCGACTTCAAAAGCAGTTCAGTTCTAAAATAGGTAAGCATAAAATAACATTTGGAAGCCCCCTATACTAAATATCTGCCTTATTTGGAATTTGAATTTGTAATATGGATAAAATAGTGATGAAGAGAGCGTCACATCAGGCAGCGGATATGTATTTACCTTCCAGTGATGAAGAATATTCTGACGCATTTATTCTTTCTGGAACATACAAACATGAAGATGTTCATAGAATTTAACGAAAAGTTTTTTCTGATGACAAGGAAAATGACAAAGAGGCCGAAATACTAGACAAAACAACCTTTGAAAATCCAAAAAACTTTGAAAGCTTAAGATGGCTTGACAAAGATATTCTGGGAGCTGAAGGTGATGGAGAAACACAGGACGAGGATGTTCCTGCAAATCTTGAACATGATCCAAATGTCGAAATGCATAACAATAAACAAAAATTTCATGTTACTGCTGATGAAATTAGAAACAGTGGAACGATTAAACCAGATTCGATTCCAAAGTAGCTAAAAAACGAGCACGGAATCCTGAGAAATGGAAACGAAACAAAGCTCTAAAGTTGAGACAACAGAGTGAAGAATATATATCTCAACAAGCTGGTAAAGTCGTGCAAAAAAAAGTAATAGAAAACGGAATACTATGTGAAGTGTAGTGAGAGATTTAACGTTCAAAGCAGAGAAAAAATTTCGGAAAAATTTTATAAACTAGATATTAACTCCAAAAATGATTTGATTTTTAAAAGTATCAAAATGTATTCCCAATGATGTAATTACCTGTATTGAAAATCACATCAAGCAGTTTCCTTCTGAAGAATCACATTATTCTAGGAACAAAAATCAATACAAAAAATACATTTCTCCTCTACTCAGTATCAATAAAGTACACCAACATTATATAGAGAAAGAAAACTCGACAATAAATACATGGTTAAGGCCTCCTTCTACCGGCATATTTTCGAAACAAACTTTAATTTGTCTTTTGGTGCCCCAAAAAGCGATACTTGCAGTATATGTGATGCTGGGGAAAATACCTCAGAGCACACCGAAAATTTCCAGTTTACCTTCGCCTTTCAGAGAGTTTACCGAGAAGTGGCAGTTTGTTTCATTTTTTGATATGCTAATAAGATCATAATGTATGTATTTATAATTTAAAATGTTGTGCTTCAAGTAGCTGCAAAAAAGATTGGCCCATCTTCACTATAGCAACTAAACATGCTATCTTCTGCTCTATGCAAACTACAAACAATTTAGGCACTGGTCCATGCAACTCAAGATGCTATGGTCTGTTTATGTTTTTGTATCAATTTGAATATCTGTATTGCATTCGGCAAAATATAGTAACTCGATTTTCTCCGTAAATTAATTGAAGCACGCGATTTTAACCCGTTTTTTTGGAATCCTCACCTAATCATTACCTTATAGACGTTCTTCGTTTATTCCAAAATTTTACTTTTAAAAATGGCTATACGAAATTTGGAAAAAACGCTCTCCTGAAAAGTTGCTCCAAACTTAGTTACTAGGTTCTGCAAAAGGACGGTGGCTATCTCCAGGGCCCCAAGGATGATTGGTGTCTCTGCATCTTGTCTGGACTCGAGTGGCTGTTTGTTGTTGTCGTTACTGCACTAGGGTACCTTGATAAAGGAATATCAACTTTTATTCACGTTTATTCAATGGTACATACCTGCTAAGGTTTACAAAGCCTTCCCCCTTGTTGACACCAAACTATTGGATTTCTGTGAGAAAATGTATATTTTTGTGAGACCGGCGCTTTGCTGTTTCTCTGAATACTTGAAGGTTTTGAGTGTGACGTCAGCAGTGGTTTTGGCTATTGGGAAAACTGGGTGACATGGCAACGCGGTATTGTCCCTTCTCTTGCCGTGCTGCATTCTGTCAAGCCGAGCTACCCCTTTGATTTCCTCATTCTTTTCTGGCGAATTTTCGAATCAACAAGTTTCATTTTACACAATGTAGTTTTCGTCCAGGAATATGTTAATGTTATTTTAATTACTTACGGCCTATAGTGTATAGGTTCTCCTTCCAGATAGATGCCCGAGAAGTCGCTGAGAAATTGGACGGACTTGCACCGGCGTTGGATAGGTTTTCAGATGTCAGCAAAAGTAGTTATTTCCAAAAACTACAAACGAAATTGAATCATATTTTGGGAAGAATCGATAACATGTCGTGCAATACCCCAGAAGAAGTGGATTTACGCTCCATCCTTGTAGCACGCGTTCTAACGATGATAGATGAGCTTCACCTAAAAGCTACACAAGCTGAAGGAAAGGTTCAACCTATTCCGCCCAACCTCGGTGTACTTCAAGGAAGTTTGGCCCTGCAGGGTACGAGTCCTGTATCCACATCACAACACGTCTCGCCTGCGAGCTCCACCTCAGTCTCCTATTATGACTAGCACGACAACATCAAACCCTTCTTTTGGAATCAAACCAATTCTGCCACATAAATGGAATTCAAAATTTAGTGGTGACAAATGAGGCATTCCAGTAACGGCTCTCTTCGAGAAAGTAGACGAGCTTCGACGTGCCAGGAATGTCAGTAAGGATATTTTGTTGGAATCTGGAATAGATTTATTTGAGGGAAGAGCATACGAGTTTTACTAAGATTGTAGGAGTGAAGCTCAGACTTGGGACGAACTCGTTTGGAAGTTTAAAGATGAATACCAACCAGCGTTCTATTCCGAGTGACTCTTGGAGGAAATCAAACGGAGGACGCAAGGACCTGACGAAACTATAGGGACATATATGGCAGTAATGTCGAAATACTTTGAAAGGTTGCAATGTCCCATCACGGAAGAAACTAAGCTCACTATATTAATGAGGAATATCGCGTCACTGTATAAGCCTCAACTCGGAGCATTGGACATTATGGCTTATGTCAGTCTGGGAGATCGGTTGGATGAACTTGATATAGTAACTCTGAAAAGAAATCCCGAAACAAGTAGTTCAAATGTCGTAAGCCTGGCCATAAGGCTATAGGATGTGCGGAAAAGGGAGGAACCATGTATTGTTATGGATATAAGAAGGAAGGCTACACCAAACGAACGTGCCCAGTTTGTAATTCGGGAAACGGTCAGCGGCGTTCTTAGGAAGTCGGCCTAGAAGTAGGCCCGGTTTTGCTTCCGGCTACAAACATATTTTGGACTTTGTTCTTGACCACGCCCAAGGAGACGAAAGAGGCTATCTGGAGGTGAGCATTTTTGGGATAACAATGTTGGGACTACTCGATTCTGACGCTTCTAGGACCCTTATAGGCCAGAAAGGATGGAACATTTAAAAAAAATTGGATTTGCCTTTGGACGGCAGTAAGAAGTCCATATACAAAGTAGCTAACGGACAGCGTACAGAAAGTATGGGAACTGTGGATTTACCTGTGCGACTTCGGAATAGAATTAGGATTATGGAAACTATTGTTCTGCCCGATCTGCCACATTCGTTAATTTTTGGTTATGATTTCTGGATTCGTATGGGCATAGTGCCAGATTTGAAGCATAGCGAATGGCGTTTTTCGTGATTCTATTGGTCTGGATAAACAAATTCAAACGGTCCTAACTGAAAGCGAGGACGTCCGGTTGCAAGAACTGGTCAGCAAACATAAAGAGATAATGGGGACAGATTGGTTGCACAAAGAATGTCCAACATAGGATTGTAACGACATCGGAGCGATTCGGCAACGGAGCTATCGGGTGTCACCAGTGTTTCAGCAGAAGATGGATGAAGAAATTGATGAAATGTTGCGGTTGGGAGTGATCGAACCTTCCAAAAGTCCATGGGCTTCTCCGGGAGTAATGGCGAGGAAGAAAAACACTGAAAGGCTGAGATTCTGCGTAGATTACCGTAGACTTAACACCGTTACCGAGCGTGATAGCTATCCCCTACCCTTAGTGTCAGAAACACTGGATAAGTTAAAGGACGCCAAGTACCTGAGTAGCTTGGACATTAAAACTGCGTATTGGCAGGTGCCTATCGACGAAGCCTCAAAACCTCTAACGGCCTATATTTATCACAAAGGGTTATTCCTGTTTTGCAGGATGCCATTTGGTTTACACAATGCTCCAGCCACCTGGTCGAGATTGATAGACCAAATTTTAATGGACTTAGCCCCATCGGTTTTCGTATATTTGGATGATGTCCCAGATATTTGAAGATCACTTGAGGGTATTAGAAGAGGTATTTGAACGACTTCAAGAAGCAGGCATAACTGTGAGTTGGGAGAAGTGTGCCTGCATTCCTGAGATGAAATACTTGGGATACGTAGGTACGTGCGATGTTGAAGCTGCCCCGGCCAAAGACAGTCACCGAAGTCCGAAGAGTCGTGGGAAGTTTCTTGTGGTATAGGAGTGGTATAGAAAATTTAACTGGACGCCAGAATGTGAGAAGGCATTTAAGGAGATAAAGGAGTTGTTGATGGCTGCCCCTATCTTGAGCTGTCCAGACTATACCAAAGAGTTTGTTATTCAGACGGACGCGTCCGGTTATGGTATCGGCGCCGTACTTATCCAACCCCACGAAGATGGAGATAGGGTTATCTGCTACTTAAGCAGATCCTTATCAAAATAGGAGGGGCTCTATACTACCACCGAGAGGGAAATACTGGCTTTGGTATGGGCAATTCAAAAATTGCGGCCCTATATCGAAGGGATACCATTCACGGTGATAACTGACCATTTCAGCCTAAAGTGGCTTTTGAATTTAAAAGATCCAACTGGACCGTTAGGACGTTGGGCAATTAAACTCCAAATGTATGATTTCAAGGTACAACATCGGCGAGGTCGCGACATGGCTCCTCCGGACATGTTGTCACGCACTGTGCCTGTTATAGATAGTGTTGAGCAGAGTGCGAAGCCACAGAACATATCAGATAATTGGTACAAGAAGATGAGGTCAAATGTTGAGAGGCTGCCTTTGCAGTATTTGAATTGGCGATGTCAAAATGGGTTTTTGTACAAGTACATCAAGCAGGCATACCCTGAGCTACTGTCGACAGATTGTTGGAAAACAGTAGTGCCAAAAGAGGACCGACAAAGCCTTATTAAATTGGCTAATGACTCTCTAACTTCTGGACACCTTGGAGTATACAAGACACATGCCAGATTGGATGAGAAATATTATTGGCCAAAAATGCGCGCAGATGTCGCCCATTACATCAGAGAATATGCTGTTTGCATGGCCCACAAAAATAATCCTCGTGGAGCTAGGTGCCACATGGCGACACACCCTAAACCTTCTCGCCCCTGGGAAATGATCTCTAAGGATCTCATGGGTCCATTAGCTAGGTCCACAAAGGGTAACTCATTTATTCTGATCGTCACAGATTACTTCAGCAAGTTTTCATTAGTTGCAATACTCAATGGACAGCTTCAATTTAAAGTACTATGCTGGATGGAATGTCAAGTTATTACCAAAAATTTATCAAATTTTATTGACATTGATGAAGTTACGGCTAAATTTACCCCAAGAAGATTTAGTTCTTCGTTTTGGTTCTAGTTCAGCTACAGTTACAAACATTGTCATGACCTGGCTGTATGCTTTACATGAAGTGCTTTTGAACCAGTTAATGAAAACGATACCTTCTATAATCTCGGTGATATAAACGACATTATAGGGGATTACCTAAATAATCCGGAAAAAATAGAAGAAATAAGTGAGACGGAAATTGAAGAAACTTAAGGAACACAAAAACAACAAAAAACTCCAAAAATTTATATATTGTCAGACCTCAGTATTATACCAATTGCGCAAGGTAAGAATTACGAATTTAGAAATAACATAGACGGAAATAATTCCCCAAAACAAGATAATAAGCTTGAAATCACAATTACACCCATAGAAACCCCATCAAAAATACTCACTGTCAATGAAGACAATCAGAAACCTTCTTGTTCAGAAACCGTTCATACATCGATCGAAAACCCAATTCTAAATACACCAATTTCCGAAAGATCAATAAACACTTTCAAAAATCAAATTATTATCACTTCAGGTGATACAGAAAATATGCATGGCAAGCAAGAGAAAATTTTCGAAAATAATCGTTTATATAACTGTTTCGAATAAAGATCCAGTTCCGTACTTTATTAAGCTATTGAAAGAATATATCAATCCAAAACAAACTTAAGCCATTTTTTCTAAAAATGACTTGCTGGTAAAAGATTTCAGTCACTGTGCAAAATCTCTTTAAAATTCATCATTCAAATTCATTCAGTGTTCCAAATTCTTAGATGACAATATAACCCTACGAGAACAAAATGAAAACTCGAAATGTATCACAAAAACATGTCATAGAGGCATTAACGAAATGAAAATGACCAAAGGGCATGGAAAGCATAAAATTCTATTGGCCAAAAATGGGCGTTGATATAGAGAATTATATTAATAATTGCGAAATCTGCCTGAAGAATAAATATGATAGAAATCCCCCAGTAATTAATAGAAGACACTTTCAAAATATCAAACGAAATTTATTTAACGATTATTGACTCAACGTGCCGGACTCGGATATAATAACTATATACATAGTGTAACAAAATACACACCGTTCGAAATAATTGAAGGTCATATAAATAACACCGATCCTTTTGATCTAAACGACCACGTGTTGATATAAAGTTATGTACAGTCACATAAAGATAGTACAAAATAGCTCTATAAGCAGATCCAAGAGAGAAATGAAAAAAACCAAAGAGAAAATTATTTCAAAAACTAAAGAAAATAGGTCTGACCCTCTAAGTTTTGAAAATCAAAAAAGAGCCTACATTAAAATAAAAGCTCGTGATAAACATGTTCCAGAGTTTAGGAAAGTTCCAATAACTGGCCAAAATACACTTGAAGTTTTCGCTAAAAAGGGTTCCTATCATTAAGGCACAGCAAGAATACCAAAAATTAAAGAAAAATCTGTTTTACAGGATGAACAGGATCCAGAAGACACTACTCTTATCCCCAATAATCCTGGCCCTTCTCACTCCTAGTAAAGGTAATAACGACTATCAAAAACCCTGCGCTTCCTATACAATTAGGGAATGCAACACCTATATACAGTGTGTTTCAAAAGTCTGAGAACGGTCAAATATTTCCAGAGCGGCTTGAAATAGAATTACGCAATTTTCTGCATATGGGGGCATATTAATGATGCCCGATTCAATGATGATATCGACAATGTTGCCAAGTTTACCGATTTTCAGATAATGTAGATAACTTGGTTTTCGTAAATAGGAATACCACGGAACGTTGTTTTTGGTTGGTTTCTTGTTCCGGTGTCTGATGTTGATGTCTAAGTCAAGTCTCGTGTTTGGTGCACAATGCACGTAGCTAATGGGTAGCAGTAGTGGCTGATGTAGCTTCTAGACGTTTCTCATCCTTCCAGGCTGGTTGCTGTTTCATTTTACCAGCAGGATTGAGTAATGTATAACTGCTCTATTTTATTTCTTACATAATAATTAGAATGATGCTCAAGAGTTGAATGTCACTAAGGTAGAGTGTTTTATTATTTAGTGTAATATTTTGATGTCGATTATTATTGTTATACATTTATTTACATTTCAATTATTGTTACCTGTTATCTATTGCCCAAAGCTACAAAGGTTTAGTAATTAAATATTGTCCTTTGTTTTGAACCTGACTTTTATTGATTCCGTCTACTGAGAACAATGCCTAGGTCCAAGAGACCCATGTTTAGTAAGTACTACTATACTTTCTTTATCATTATATTTTTGAGCTAGCTGGTGATATAACTGGGAAATTTAGGTTATTAAGGAATATTTTCATTGCAATAAATTCGGCGCTCTATTGTTACTACAACATCTTGATATCATGTTCCTATTTTACACGGTTTCTGAAATATTGCAACACAGACTTTTTGTTGAAAAGTTTGGGAACGCTCAAATATTTCCAGAGCGGCTTGAAATACATCTACGAAATTTTCTGCACATAAGTAATTAATGATGCCCGATTCAATGATGACATCGACAATGTTGCCAAGTTTATCGGTTTTCAGATAATGTAGGTAACTTCGTTTTTTTAAATAAGAATACCATTTTATTTTCATTGCAGTACATTCGGCGCTTTATGGCTATCAAAACCTCTTGATATCATGTTCCTATTTTACACGGTTTCTGAAATATTGCAACACAGCCTTTTTGTTCAAAAGTTTTGAAACGGTCAAATATTTCCAGAACGGCTCGAAATAGAATTACGAAATTTTTTGCATATGGGTAATTATTGATGCCCGATTCAATGATGACATCGAAAATGTTGCCAAGTTCACCGGTTTTCAAATAATGTATATAACTTCGTTTTTTTAAATAGGAATACCACTTTATTTTCATTGCAATAAGTTCAACGCTCTATTCTTATTAAAACCTCTTGATATCATGTCCCTATTTTACACGGTTTCTGGAATATTGCAACACAGCCTTTTTGTTCAAAAGTCTAGGAACGGTCAAATTTTTAAAAGGAATAAAAGTAAGATTACATTTTCTAGGGGTCAATTCGAGATTTGTGAAAATATCACCCCAGGAAAATATTTTATCTGTCTATCTTAATAATACCGGCAAAAATATCACTAAAAAAACTGGTTGTCGAATATAAATTGATATTTTATACAGGATGTGTCAGGCTTGACTACAAAAGTTTTAACACTTGAAAATATGGCCCATTTTGAAGAAAAAAAGTTCTTACAACATGACGTCCAAACCAAACAAAATCATTTTTAAGAAAAAGATCTTTGAAGTTATGACAATTTTTGACAAATATTTGAAAAATAAAGAAAATTTTAATCAAATAAAAAACTCATTGAATAATTAAGTAATAATGCATTTTTAGTCAACAACAATAATAAAAAATTGGAAAAACATGACACCTTCACTCGTAATTCGGTATCTAAACATTTGGCAACATAGCACAAAAAAGAATATGTGGTTGCAAATAAAATGTTCACTCCACAAACGTCGAATATGCAGATAAAGTATGTTTTTTTTTTCAAAGATAATTCCCCAAGTTAAAAATTTACTAACTATGTTGGCAACACAAGCCTTTTCTACATAAAAAAATTGAAAGCTTTGACAATTTTACATTGTATTGCCAACACAATGTCATTTTGACTTTTATCTTTAAAAATAAAACACATTTTACTTGTTAAGGCAGAATCGTTGCAAAATGCTCATTTAGCCGCCAGAATTTACAGGGAAAGATTTCCCAATAGAAGGGCACCCACCTGATGAAAGAACATTGGGCCCGTTTTACAAAGATTGTGTGATATGTGATATGGGAAGTGTAAGTGTGTAAATTTTTTTCTCTTGAATGTTCAGTGCAAAAATGTCATGTGCAATTCACAACTTAATAAAACAGCACATTTTGTATTTTTACTAGAAAAGTGATAAAAATGCAAATTATTATTTACATTATTTGAAAGCGAATAACAAACCAAAACGCAAACAAATGCTTGCAAAAAAATAGAATTTACCAGTTTTATTTACCTGATATCCTGGTAGAGATGACCTCTACAATGTTGTCACATTTTGCGACAATTCCGAAAATACTAAAAACTGACTCATGATTAGTAGTCCTAATAGGACAGTCTTAGCTTAAAATAGGTCATATTATCTCATGTTAAAGTTTTTGTACTCATACCTGATCTACCTGATACTCCCTGTATTGACAATTTTTTGAAAATATGAATAAAAATTTAGATATTCATTTGTTTATTATCCAGTGGTAGAGGTAATTATCAGATGTGTCAAATTCCTTCAAAGTTTTGTCAAAATGAATTTCGAACTGAGTAAATCCCAGCATATTGATGTTTTGATATTTGTTGATGCCATCATTGAACTGAGCATCACAATAACGTCTCTTCATCAAATTTTGAACATCCTATTTTAAGCCTTTGTCAAAATACTCCACCGTTCTCTAACTTTTGAACAAAAAGTCTTTGTTGCCACATTTCAAAAACTACTTGAAATGGGGATTTGATATCAGGAGGTTTCACTTACAATAGAGTATCAAAATTGCATTAGAAATAAGGTAATATTTCTATTTAAAAAAAAAAAACGAAGTTACTTACACTGTCTGAAAACCTGTAAACTTGGCAACATTCTCGATGACATCATTAGGGATGTCAATAAACGGTAGTTAAAACCGAAAAACCGGTGTTTTCTCTTCGGTTAACCGGTTAATACCAGTTGTTTTTTGCCTCCATTTATAACCGAATAACCAAGTTTTATACCCTAATAACCGGTGAAAGTGAAAAAATAAACACGTATACTTTTCTCTTGTTTCCATAACTTTAAAATATATTGAATAAGCGACAACAGTCTTTTTAACCGATAGTGCCCGTGCCCATCTCTAGTATTTCAGTTTCGGTTAATCCGTTCAGCAGCTGGTTGATTTCCATCTTTCTCTAATGAACGGTATTAAAAAAGACATGTACCATCGTCACCAAAAGTAACTGGGACAGCATCACATTAGCTCTTGTCCTATTATATGAATTTTATTGTCAAACTATGAATTAAATGCATTGAAATGAGTGACAGTAGAATTAGTCCAGGAGATTATTATGCATTATTTGTGTCCCAGATACTTCTGGTGACGATGGTACATGTAGGTATAAAAAAAATACATAGTTGCGGCCATTGGAACTGGCACTAATTTTTGAACGCCAAATATAAGGCTAAAACTGACACAATTTTGGCATTAACGGCCTGTTAAAAAAAGTCAAATTTTGATGCATTACAAGGTGCGTTCGAAAATTTGTGCCAATTCCAATGGCCGCAACTGTACATGTTAAAAATGAAAGAAGAGAAATAACCAGTTTAGAAAAGTTTAAGTTTTCTTTGATGCTTTTTAACATGTAACAGTTTCCGATTTTTTTTACCATTAAGATATGTTGTTGTTTAAGTTATGTTACCTACATTATAATATAAATTATGCAATTATTCTAATATTATTCGGCAAAATAACCGAGCAACCAGTTAACCGGAATAACTGGTATTTTATATCAGTTATAACCGGGCAGTTATAACTGTTAGTAAATTAACCGGTTAATGAAAAAACCGATGTTTTGAAAAAAATTGACATCCCTAGACATCATTGAATCGGGTATTATTAATTACCCATATTCAGAAAATTTCGTAATTCTATTGCAAGCCGCTCTGGAAATATTTGACCGGTCCTAGACTTTTGAGCAAAAACGCTGTGTTGCAATATTTCAGAAACTGTGTAAAATAAGAACATGATATCAAGAGGTTTTAATAACAATAGAGCGACAAATTTATTGCAATGAAAATAAAGTGGTATTCCTATTTAAAAAAACGAAGTTACCCACATTATCTGAAAACCGGTAAACTTGGCAACATTGTCGATGTCTCCATTGAATCGGGCATCATTAATTACCCATATGCAGAAAATTTCGCAATTCTATTTCAAGGCGCTCTGGAAATATTTGATCGTTCCCAGACTTTTGTATAAAAAGTCTGTGTTGCCATATTTCAACAACCGTGTAAGATAGGGACATGATATCAGGAGGTTTCAATAACAATAGAGCGCCGAATTTATTGCAATGAAAATAAAGTGGTATTCCTATTTAAAAAAACGAAGTTACCTAGATTATCTGAAAACCGGTAAATTTGGCAACATTATCGATATGATCATTGAATCGGGCATCATTAATTACCCATGTGCAGAAAATTTCGTAATTCTATTCCAAGCCGCTATGGAAATATTTGACCGTTCCCAGACTTTTGAGACACACTGTATAATAAACATACATTTATCCACTACGTAGATTTAGCACCTATAATTAATCAATTAGAAAATATTCAAACTTATTTTAGAAATATTAATTAATAATCACTTTAGTAAAGTAGTTGATCATTCTATATCGTATAATGGCTTATTTAAAAGTTCACTCCTAAATTTATTTCACACTTAACCGCACAAGCATAAAAAAAGTGAAATATGCATCAGTTTAGTTGCCTAACATGTTCATACCTCGGTTCATACAGTTAAGGTTATCTTTGTATTTTTCAGAGTACGATATTGACCTGGAAGCCTTCAAACTCTTGCTAACTGAGCCAGGGCTAATCAAAGAAATGATTCCAAGTTTGGGAAAACGGCTCAATTTTATGAATCAGTATGAAATACACTCATCAAAATATTCTTGTCAAACTTACCATGTCGGCTTTTTTTTGCAACTTATTTAGTTTAAATATTTTTAAAATAAAATCTGCAAAAATTTCTGACAAGTATAGGAATTATCTTGTTCCCTAGACTATTTTGATGTGTGTATATATAAATCAGGTAATTTTTGCTCGAATTTTCCTTATACATATTGTCAGTAAAAGGCATATTGATATTGCTATATTCTATGCTAGATTTGTATTTTTTTTTTTTTTGCAAGAGAATAATTTGTATCAACTTTTTTTTACGTGAAGCACCCTGTACAAACTTTAAACCTGCTTCTGGAACATTTTGCATATGAGGCTATTTCTTTTAGATTAACAGTACAGAATTTGAAAGAAACGATCTCACATCACCCTCAGGATCACTTGCCTCTACTCTTACAGTGAGTTCATGCTACAGCGATCCAATACCGGATAATAATATCATAGACACGACAAATTTCAATGTCTTCATTGCGACGGAGGCGACCACGGAGGAAACTACCGAACATATTTTGGATACAAATTTGGTCATCATAATAACCGTAATACTTCAAAGAAGAATAGCCATTGCCAAATATTTCAAGAAGAAGCCAAAATCCGACCGCAAGCCTAAAGAAGAGGTTGCATTAGAAAATACCAGAGATATTTTGTAAGTTAAGATGGGAGGAGTTACATTGTAGCTACAAAGTATACTCAGCACGAATCCCATAGAACCCGCCGTCGCAAGATGTTTAACTTTGAAAGCTTTACGAGAAAAAAGAGTCTTACTTTATTATTGGCAGTATCCCCACAAATAATTTTCAAAATAGATGTCACTTCATCGTAACAACTTTTTCTACTCTACAAGATGATATTTGGAAATTAAAAATCTGACGTTTCGTCTTTGGGTCACCATCATCAACTTCACTTTTTTAAATACGGTCCTAGACTCTAACTGTTCTCCAGATCCCAATGCTATCCCATCTTTATCTAGGACGAGTGTATAAAAGTCAACTAACCCAAAGTCACACTTTAAGTGATATTTTTTAATTTAAATTTATCAATGTGTACCTAAGTAGCCCGGTACTTTGTTTTACCAAAAGCTGCCTAACTATAATTATTTTAATTTCTATTACATATTTTGCCACCTTTGTGACCATTTTTTTACAGAATAAGGAAAATTATAAGCCAAAAGAATAACGATCTAAAAGCGAGAATGATGGTAATGATGAAAGTCTTGATGATGCTCAATCTGCTAGTGGAGTAGCTTCTCTACAAATAGTAGATAATCAACTATCTGATGTTACAATAATATTGCTGGGTGATGCCACATCCATAACTGATACAAATACCAACCGAGATACAAGCATTAAAAATTGTTCGACTGCAACAACAGAAACTATATAATATTTGTCTGATGATGGACCATCTAAATCTTTAGCATTTTCTGAGAAAGAATTAACTAACCCAAATAATAATGTGCAAGAAATCGATTTAGAGACGTTCGTCAATAATGATATTATTGGGCAGGCTATATTGCAAAAAGCGAAGAAAGTAGCATTGAATAATGCCAGAGACTTGGAAAAGACGACCTAAAAATTTAAAAGGCGATTGAAAAATGAAGCACCTACCATATGCCTGCTGTCTCGAAAAGAGAGCCTGTGAAAAATGAGTCAGAGAAGGCAAGAGGCAAATTAGCAGATAAACACAAAGGAATATTTTAAGTCAAATATGGCTGAAAAAGGATACTGATCCGCCCTGAGACGTCATTGACCATTGGAAGAATCCACATTCTATCAGAAAGCAGTCGGATACAATTGGAAATATTATAGAAGACTAGCCTGTTCTCAGAACTCCTGTAGCTTCAGAACTGGTAAGTTAGGCTAGGTTGAATTAATAAAGTTGAAATTAATTAATCTTATTCAATTGAATCAATTTTTAATTTCTTGGTACTTTTTCGAGGTGCCTTTAATGTTTAATTTGGAATACAAAATGGTAAATAACCAGAATGATGTAAAATTTTATTTTTTAGATTAATTGGGACTTCGAACAGCTACATCCTTCAGGCTGCAACTTTGATCTGGAAGCTTTTTTGGATGAACTTTTCAATTCGGTCTTAGATGTGAGGGGTAGTTCCCTATGTGCTGCAGATGACACAAGCCTGAATTTGTTGAAAGAAAAGCTAACAACAGATTCGCAGATTGTTACGGGTTCAAATTTCAATCCCAGATTATTGGCTTGATATTAAAAATACAATAAAGAAAATCATAGTCCATATGCAATAAATTATTACAAGTGCTTGACAGGTCTCCGTTTGCTAAAATATTATTATTTTTGTGAACTAGGCTTAAGTGCATATGTACATTTAAGACAGAAAACTCATCGGCTGCTCGATCTGTTGCCCCAAGCATATAATTTTAAATGGTAAGTTTCAACAATAAAATCGTATTTCTTCTTATAAACAAATATAGAAACAGAAAAAGGAAAAAAAGAAACCTTATTTGGGGAATGTCAGTTCTGGTTCTGATGAGCTGGGATTCTATAAAATAGGGTTGAACAATATTTGGGATGTTTTAATTTATTAGAAAAGATTACACAGAACACATATCCTCACGGATAGAAAAAAAAGCTTAATGGAGGGCGGGGCCTAAAAAAAAAGCTTCGGATCGCATCCGCTTGGGGACGCTGGAGTAAAACACAATTACAGGTGCGGAATGAAGGCCATCAGAAAATATACAGGTCACTGTTTACTTTTGCAGTTTACCCAATGAGATTTAATTTACCTCGTTTACCTATTACCTATGTGTCAAAAAAATATGTCAAAATAATTCTGAAAGAGAATTTGTCTAATGGCGTTTCCGATTGGTAGATCTAGTTCGAAACTAGTGCAATTTTTTCTATTTTTGTCTTTCTCTTTTACAGTTCGATTAAAAAGATGCAAATACACTCAGTGCGCACTGATTCTACCAATCGGAAACGCCATAAGTGTTGGTGTGCATTTTAAATTCAAAAAAAAAAAATCAGATTTTACACAAAACCCGCGAGTGGCTAAATTCAGCTGGTGTAGGTACCGTGGTGGAATAAGTAGAAAAAGCAGTGTTAAGTTGAACAGGATTTGCCAAACTACTGGGCATTGGCATTAGTGAATCGTAATCAGCGCATCCGCGGCGGTGCAACATTTTGGTGAATTTAGCCACACGCGGGACACAAACACAAGAAGTTTTGGCCGTTTTTGCTCTACTCGGAAGTAGAAGCCGTCGAATCGAATTCGACTATAATGAGGAAAAATCATTGGGATAAATTAATATTGAAAAAATTGACATTGGGTGAACTATTTTGACAGTTTATTTGATTACAGAAACCTATATTATAAATAGTTCGGATCGCATCCACAGCGCCGTGACGGCGCATTGTTCCCCAAAATTTTATTAGGCAGTTTGCCTTCTATCCGTAAGGATATGTATTCTGTGAAAGATTACATTACTTCAAAATGAGTTCTACCAGGTCCATATTGACAAAGATGTCAATGACGTCATGGCAAATTCGACTAAGGTCATAAGAATTCGCTTGATTGACAGGATTCTTGACTCGTGGGAGGTGGATCGTAACCTCTTTCTTTTTGAAGAAGAAGATTCATGACCAGGTGGTACAGAAAAATTCAGTCTTTAGGATTAACTCAGATATATAAAGACAAAAACTCTGAAGAAAGTCAATGGCTTATTCACAGTTTTGGGCTTACTTATTTAAACCCATCTGAAATTGAGGATTGTTTCATATTTGATTTAATGTCGTACAAACCAAATAATGAATTGTTGGATAAATATGCAGACTATTTATTAGAATATTATATAGCATCTGATTCCTATTTTTCACCAAATATATGGACAGACGAAAATCCAACTATTAAACGAACTACGAACGCTTGAAAATCCTTTTATTCAAGAATTCATTCTTCATTTTATTCTTGTCACCCTTCGATATTTGTTTTTATAGAAAAGCTGAAAGAATTTCAGATTGATGCATATTTAAAAATAAAAAGTTTAAAAATTCCAGCTGAAATAAAAGACAAGCAAGTAAGAAATGAATTGAAATTTATAAAACATGGTCAATTTGCTTCAGTCTTTTAGTTTAATAAAGAAGCTTTTATACATCATTATCATTATATTTTATTATCCCTAACTGCTCCTTTGGGTAAAAAATACTCATAACATAATTCGAACCCCTAAACCTCCTGTCGAATTTACATGTCCCCTTGAAGTACCTGTACATATTCCGGTCGAAATTACATCCGCCCGTAGTTGCCTACTAAGAGAAAGGGTTGGGCTCCAGTCAATCTTCTATGTTGTTGTCTCAAATACATAATATTATAAGGAAGTCTCGTATTTTTCATTGAAACCTATACCCGTTTCTATTAACTTTTTAAAGAATTAATTGAAATTTACTCATAATTAATCATAATGTGACAAAGGTACCTGATTAAATGGAGTCGGACCACTTACTTTCTACACTTTATTATATCTAACTAAAAAACCCACTTTTTTCTCAAACATCGTTGTTTAAAGAACAGAAAATTGACGATTTGGAAATCGTACAGCTTCTAACAAATGCACTGATAGACGTGTTGGTTAATGGCAACATTGGGGACAGGATTCTTCTGAAAAGGGGGATTATTACGTTGTAAGTAACTAAAAATGAGCGTCCGTAGATAATATATCTATATATCTTTTATGAGACTTACACAGCAAAAATCTATCTTGGTTTTAAAGATACGCCATTTGATTTAATCATAATGTTAATGTCAGCATTCCTCGATGATAATAATCGGGTCGACGTTTCGTCTTCATGATACCATCTTCAACTTAATTTTTTTTAATACGGATCTAGATTTAGATTGCCATAGTTTGATTGCAAATTAAATTTCCTTTCAAAAAATGAAATAAAAATTCCGGGTCCGTACTTATTTTGAAAAAAATTAAGTTGATGATGAAGACGAAATGTCGGATTCAACATTACAAAACATTATTTTGTGGAGCAGTAAAAAACATGATGAAACTTCCAAATTTAAAGAAGGTCTCTAAACTTAATAGTTTTCGAAATATTCGACAAAATAATGTTTGGTGTTTTTTACAAATCATCCTGTATCTCAGAAACTAGTAGAAATTTGGCAACGACGAAAAATTATTTTCAATAACCTTTTGGCAACATTTTTTAGTTTAACCGCGCTCGTATCTTTTACTGTTTCCAAGATAGCATTAGTGAGACATGGTATTTTGAACCCTCTGTATACTTATAAATAAAAGCAAACTAAAAAATCTGTCGCATCTAATCTTAATTTTGTTCCATAGGAAAATGGATCTTTAGAAACTCTCCCGCCTAAAATAATAAAAATCAATGAAACCGCCACATCAGATCTACCTCAAGTACAGGCATTAGGAGACAACCGTGGTTTTAAATGTAGATGAGCCAATAGATGAGCCAACTGCAGGATCCAATACTACTTGTTATGGGTCAGATTATAGTGACACGTTGTCTGTTTCCGACAGAAGCTTACTTTCAACGTTTTTCGGGTACTAGCAATCAATATCGTCAAGCTACTCCCCACCGAAAAATAAAGTACTTATTTTATGCCGCTCATTTTTAAAAAAGCCTTATTCAGACAAAAATCTGAGCCAGCCCAGGAAAAACTCATCGAGAAATATCGAAATAAACTTCATTTCTTACTTGCACATTTTTTTTTAGTTTTTGAATTGACAATTCACAAAACGTTTGGAACTGATTTGTAGAAGCAAAATTTGAATATCTTCAAAATTTAAAGCTAAGTCTGCTGAGAAAGCCTCGTCCACTACTTCTTCCCTAACAGTCGGATCCAGTAAACCGTCCTCCACAAATGTAACATGTTATGGTTGCGGTAATCCAAGATATATTCGTTCCAATTGTCCTCAATGTAAATCTGCGCCAAAAACCATTTCATCTGTCGAAATGCTCGCTGCTGATCTCGGTGAACCTTCCAGTTTGTTATCAATGTTTGATGGTCCGCCTTTAAGACCCATGATATCTCATTATTCAAAGTAAATCAGGTTTGCTTTTGTGGATTCCGGATCAAGATGCAGTATTGCAGGTTCAAAGTTGTTAAGCCACTTAGATGCTATTCGGCGGTATTCATTCAAAACTACTCCAATAAAACTGGTATTTGCTGATGGTATACCCCGAGAAGTTGAAGCAAACATGTACCAGTGTTCCATCGAAGTTATGAATAAGCAACGAAAACTGCAAATGATTGCTGTTCCAGACTACAAAGATAGTAAGACTTTACTTGGTATTGATTTCATATCACAATTCGATATAGTGCTCAATATACCTAAGAAGATATACTATTTCAATGATGGTCCAAGCAATTCTTTGCCATTACAGGATGAAGTTATTGATTCCAGCTCAAAAATTAATTATGTCGTAGGGACAGCGCGAATGAGTAAAATTTATGTTTGCTTCAACCTGCGATAACTCTTTTATATATTGGAGTATTTACATAACTTTTTTCTCAAAAACTGGCAAATTCAATTGGCTTTCTTTCGTCTCAATTATATACCGACCTATTTTCATAATAAACTAACTAGACCCGTTTTAACACAACAAAGCGCGGTCTAGCGGCAGAAGTTGCGTGGCTCCCCTCTCATTCCCCCTACCCGCTGACAACCACCGGCATGAATTAAAAAACTACGTGTGATGCTGTAGACTGCATGAAATGATATGACAGTCAATTTTGCTTGTTTATGAAACTTTGTGTTCTATTTTAAAAAGTCTAGTTTATCGGGTTCTGCTTGCATCAGAAGTTATAGCACAGGTAAGATTATAATATCAGTAACTAGTAACACAAAAAGTTAACTGGAAAATATCCATAACTTTTGGGAAACTTGTAAGTACCTACGAATGCAATTAAGCTAAAAAAAAAGAGAACGGGTGCACGTCAAAACTTTAAAAATTAATTAAATAGATAGATAGGTGGGTGTTCTGTGAGCCGATAATAAGTTATTAGTATCTATTATCCCGTAATTTCAATAAGTGTGATTGGTCTAAGTAAGTGAGCATCTAGGTACCACTTGCCCAATTAATTGTTATATTTGACAGATCTCTTTTTTACGCTTCACGTGATTTTTTTCATTTTTTAGACGGACTAACATTGTAGTCATGGATAATTATGTTTTATGTTACAAAACATTTTCGGCGGAATCACCTTGTGGTCGTTGTGTTAGAAAACTAACAAAACAGAGCTACGCGACAATTTTTTTTGCAGCAGGGTACTACTCCCTGCTGTACCTGTACTAATAAATATTAAGTTTTTCTTTTTATTGGTGCCGCTTTTACCACAAATTAAGCAGTGAGCTTTTATAATAAACTTCTCCTTACTACCTCGACCGCTGCTGCATGGAAATACTTTCATTATATTTTAATTGAGAAACGGTTAGATGTATTTCAGAAATCGCCAGAAGTAATTGAAAATAGTCAAATGTAATTGAAAATGCGTTAATTCTATTCGAGGATGAGCAAATGTAATTGAAACAACGTTAAATGTAATTCAGAAAGTATCAAATAACATTCAGAATAGGTAAAATAAAGTTGAGATCATGAAGATTCGAAAATTTTATATATGAGGTGCCACAAATTCATGAAAATTTATGGGATATCGGATATGGATTGCTTAATTATTTTCCACAGTTTCGAATTTTCCATGATCTTAATTCCTTTTGACCTATTCTTAATTTCATTTGATGTTTTCTGAAATACAATAACCGCATTTACAATTACATTTAACGTTTTCTCAATTACCTTTGACGGTTTCTCAATTACATATAACTATTGACAATCATAATTAACGCATTCTGAATAACATTTAATTATTCTCAATAACTTTTGACGATTTTAGAAATACATCTAACCGTTTCTCAATTAAAATTGGAACAAATTCCCTAAATATTCAGATATCATATAAGTTGCAGAAGATCTTTTTGCAGCAAAAATAATATTGATAAGTAGTGAAATTAAATTACCCAAACATAATCAAAGTATTTCCATGAAACAGTAGCGGTCGTAGTGGTAAGGAGAAGTTTAATATAGACGCTGATTGCTTGATTTGTGGTAAAAGCGGCACTAATAAAAAGAAAAACTTAATAGAGAGTTATTGGAAGTGCAATAAGGACAAGCAGTATTTAAATTAGCCTTATTTTGACATCTAGGTAAGCATGCGTATTTGGGTCCGAAAATAAGGATTCCCTTAATAAGGTTATTGCTTGTCTTTATTTGTGTATGGTTAGTGCGAGGCAGTAAACTTCCCTTATTTTAAATTTCTGACATTTTGGACGACTTCAACGTTTTGCTTTTCGACGATGACGTAATTTTACTTGGAAACTTTAGTTTTTAAAATAGTTTTCCATTTTACTGTGGGTAACATCAAAAAATGAGTATCAGCAGAAAATCACAAACAAAAATAAACACTTTTTGAGGCTGAAATTTATAAACATAGCTATCATCTGTCAAAATTATGAATACAAAATAAGGGAATACTCTAGCACCTACTACAGTCTTCCAATAACTGTTTTTTGTTGGAAAAATAGTGCTGATGCACTAATAAAATAACGTAGATCTTTAATACTGCCAGGCAGTATTTATTAGTTCCAATAACTCTCTAATATCAGTAGATAGTCAACACGGGTTCTAGGACCAAAATCCGACCATAACCTCAATCTTTCATTCTTGACACGAAGGTGGATGCGCCGTCGTTGACACGAAGGTGGATGCGCCGCCATGGCCCCATCTTGTTGACAGATGGCGCCATGGGACCTGCTCCCGCAGGGCTCTGCCCCCCAAAAAGGGGGCCCGCAGGGCTCCGCCCCCCCAAAAAGGGGGCCCGCAGGGCTCCGCCCCCCAAAAAGAGGGCCCGCAGGGCTCCGCCCCCAAAAAGGGGCCCCCAGATTTTAGTATGGGTCCAGAAAAGGGGTGGGGGGAAACGTTTTCCCGCCATTTTGTTAAACGTCATCTGTCAAACGTCACCTGTCAAACGTCATACGTCATACGTCATCTGTCATACGTCATCTGTCAAATGTCATGACGTCATAGCGAGAGAGTGCGGTGAATTCTTGCAATTACAGGTTCCTGTAATATGGAGTTTGCGTGGAAGGGATTGTTCCGAGTCGTTTCGAAATCGCTACGTATATTTAATTATGGTTCGGGTTCTGTTATGACGTCATAGCGACCTGGGTCAGCCTTATGAGGATAGGCTATCCTGTAGTAGAAGTAGTAGTGTGTATTATCCTTGATTGCAACTAACGTCGTTGAAGTTCAATAAGCCCGACGACAATTCTTGTCCAGAAAAGTTTACTGAGCCCGTCGATCTCGATCTAGCTAAGAACTGCCTACGGATTAGTCAATCAATAAAAATGAAAATTTTGGATGCAAGGAAATAATTGGAAAAATAAAAATCAAATTCAATAATTATTGAACTATTTATTAAAACATTATAGATAAATAAAATATATACATACAATTATTATTAGTGACCTTATTGATTAAATGACATATTATATACATAATAATACGAGTTAAAGAAAGAGAGATAGATTAATACATTATTTCAAATATACATACAATTATTATTATTATTATTAGTGACCTTATTGAGTAATTGACATAATATATACATAGTACGAGTTAGAGATAGATAGATTAATACATTATTTCAAATATACAATTATTATTAGTAACCTAATTGATTAATTACATAACATAATATATACATTATACGAGTTAGAGAGAGAGAGAGAGAGAGAGAGAGAGAGAGAGAGAGAGAGAGAGAGAGAGAGAGAGATAAAATGATACATTATTCCAAATATACAAAAAATTATTAATATTGACCTTATAAATTAATTGACATAATACATACATATACGCGTATAAGAGAGAGGGAAAGAGAGAAATCATATTGATGCTCAACATTACTATACTTTTAATTCGTCACCAACATCAAGACTATAATGCCCCCAGGGAAGAGTATTGAAGGAATTGGGCACTAAGAAACGTTTATCGTCAGCTGGACTTAGTGCAATTTTTGATTGTTCAATGCTGAACACATTATGTTGAAAAGACCGAATGGTTCTCTGCGTTACGGTACTTTCTTTGAAATTTCTCAAACAATCAACGTAATCTTCAAATGCAATTTTATACTTGACTATATTTTTTTTGACGCCTTTCGATTTTTTCACAACTTTTCCCTTAAGGGTCTTGAAGCTGTACATTTTGGATCTCAGGCCTACTTGGTGAGTCATAATATCACCATTCAGTTCATCTTTCATTAAACCTAAAACCTTTTTATTGACCTGCGGTATGTTATAGGGGTTATCTGGAGGGTAGTCTGATGTATCGAATTTAGACAAGTCGGCCTTGATGACTTCTTCATATACATCATCGGTTTCGATGTCATATATGAAGCTGTCGGTGTCCATATATTGAATGTGACATTTTTCTGAATCTAATTTAGACAACATGTAGTCGTAGTGAAATGAATACATGAATATTTTCGAAATATCTAAAATCGACATGCCTACATACAATGGTTTGTTGAAAAATAGTTCGGCTTTCTTCAACTCAACCAACAATAAATCATCATCTAGAATGGTTCTACTATGAAATCTTGGACTAGATATTAAATTTTTGGCACCATACCGACCTTCCCACGTCTTTACAAATTTCACAACCCTATGTTTTCGTATGTTTTCCATAGTCTTTCCGAACACCGCGTTATTGAACAATTTAAAAAGATTTTTGTCAAAGTCATTCTTACTCTGTTTACGTAAGTTATTGTTATGCTCGATATAGGGCTTGAGCCACATTGACTGCTTAAATTTTAAAATCTTGTGAATTTTCTTCAGAACTAGACCATGTTTCAGTGCCTGTTTTAAATTTCGATAATGTATAACATAGTTTTTCTTGTCGTACAGCGTGGTCATTAATTTCGGTAACTTTGAATTTGGCGGCTTACGATGTTCTGCCGCGAATGGTAAATCTTTATGCAAATCATGTAAGTGTCTAGGATATTCCAAATCAACTTCCAGGATGTAGCCCTCTGGAGAATCGTCTTCCACTGCCATAACATCAAAATTTTTAAGGTCGTCGTCGTCTCCGTCTACCCAGTCAAAACCACCGTAGGGTAGGGGCTCGGTCATTGCTTTTCCATATAAATTATTCATGTCGAGATAGAGCAAATACCTTGATTCTTTTGACTCATCATATGTATCCATATATTTGTTATTGGCCTCAGCATAGCGATTCACGCATACGGAAATGCCTCCACGAATTCCCTGCTCCACAAACATTATCTGATCAATGTCCCGAAGAATATCTAAACGACATTTTGTAAATTGGAGCATGCTGTCCCAAGTATAACCAGGCATGCTGTGATACCACGCTGGATCTAGTTTGTGTGTAGCTATACAGTTTTTACGAAAATTTTCAAAAACATCAGCCAAAAGTAAAATGTCAGTTTTCAAATAGAGATCAGAATAATCACCTAAATTTTGAATTTTGAACAAATGCCAGACATTTTGGGCGTGCGCGAACTTTTCATCGCTTAAATGTTCATCATTTAACTTGTAGAATTTATCGATGGAAGGTAGAGAAGTTTCGTTTAATATTGAAAAATCATTGATATAATCATAACAAAAGACACCTTTCTGAGTTAAAAGTTGAAATTTTGACGGCTCCAAGTCTGAAAATTCTTTTTTCAATATCAGCAAGTCCTTTTTGTTCAACGTAGAGACAAGTTCGTCCAAAGAGGCACCCAAAAATCTTAGTGAATCAATGAATCTGAAACGCAGCCCATTATTAGGTTCCCTGTAGGTGATCGAAATGTATTTTTCTTTGTTCACGGGTAGGACGCTCACGTGACCATGCTTAGCAAGCTCTCGGATTACGAAATGAATATCGTAGCCGGAGAGATTATGGAAAACTACTGGAACTATAAAATGCTTACGATAGTTTAGGTTGCAGGATTGGTGCGCAAAATTACGGAATTTCCCCGTAAAATGATCATGATCACGAACAATCTTATCGCTGTTTGTAAAAGGTTTCTCACAAATATGACAATGTGTCGACGACACATTGGACAAGCTAATAGTTTCACTAGCAATAAGAGGTACGATATGTTTAAATTTGGAATAAATAAATTTCGACATTTGAGACACTTGTTCAACAAACCATTGCATGCAGTCTACACCTCGATAACTTTTGAAATAGGATAGGGAATCATCATACCCACATTTGAGGTAGTATCCAGCACTAAATGGAACATGTTTTTGGTATTTACGAGTTTTTTCCGAAATTTTACTGTTGTTTAAATTTTGAAGTATGCTTTCGAAATCAGCATAGATGACAAAAGGTGTGTGTTGTTTGTAAGTAAAATTTCGAAATTCAACGTGTTCATAATTGGGGAAAGAAATCTTGTAATCATTCAATTTGGAACACAAATTTTCATGTTGAATTAGGCTCTGTTCAGATGCAAAATAATTCAAACACCTATCACAAATAAATTTCTTACTTTTAAGTTTACTAAGCTGCGAGGATACAAGTCGAGACAAGTTGCTAATATAGCAATAATGATACTTAATTTCCTCATCTTGTAGCTCTGCTGGTTGTTCAACATCATAATCGTCTACTTTTGAATAATATTTGTTTTGAACAATCAGCAAATTGACGTGTTTATCTAGTTTTGTTTTGTTAATCTAACCGGTGCTACTGTATAAAATTGTTTATTATTGGCGACATTCAGTTCCAAACCGTAAACGTTAATCGAAACATTATTTAACTTTTCAAAATTTTGAATTTGATTGAGGGGCATTGGGATAGGTAGATTTTTTGTATCCAACACAGACCTATAATATGGGTATGCTGATGTTCGCTGCTTATGGTTAGAGGAAGGAAAAAGGCCACATACCACAGACCAATAGAAACAAGCTTCATCAGAATTCTTAATGTTGATGCAAGCATGTTTCCTGGAAATTTCAATAGGCAATTCAATGTAAGATGATCCGTTTCCAATTTCCATTTTATTTATATTAATTTCCAAATAAAGTATTCTACGTAATGCAAAGCCCGAATCGCGCTCCTGAAATTCCGAAAGCTTGTTCAAAATTTCATCTCGTACATGATCATTGAACCAATCAAAAATATCTGTTCCAACATCAATGATGACATTTTTGGTATTGAAATATTTAACGTCACAAACATCTCGATCATTTTTTGCTTTAATAAATTCACCACAAAATGTTGTATTGACTTTAATTAGTGGAAACTGACGTAAAATTTCAGTGACTTTTTTCAGAAATATCCTAAATGCATCATTCAAAAATTGATCGACATCCTTGTGAATTAAATTGATGATAATCCCAGTTCGTACCCTTCCCTGAAAACAAGATAAAACATTTTCCCATAAAACCCTCTTTGAAAGTGGTGGTGGTGGTGTTGTTGCTGCTGTTGAACCACTCAAACCTGTTCCTACATGTTGGTGTTGTTTTGAAATTAGTTTTCTAATGAGTTTAAGCTGTTGAATAATTGTTTGCAATTTTCGTTGAAGACCAACTGAGAGTTTTGTAGCATTACGAACAACTTTATTGCACGAGCAAATTTTTTTAGTTAAACGTTTGCACCAAATTGTTTTGTCTCTTTGTGAAAAATTATCAAAAATAATTTTACGCAACTTTTGAAATACAAAAATCAACTTTTGAGACTCTTTAATGACCTTTGAAGCATTCATAGTGTACGTATATGTATGTGGCTAAAGATCAATCAATTTATTTACAAAGTTGAAACTTACCCTCTCTCTCTCTCGAATCCTTCCGTAGCACGTTGGCGTAGCAGGAAGACAACCACCAATTCCAGCAACAGCACGCTGTGACAAGATCTGTTGTGGTTTCAGGCAACTCGTGTAGTTTGGCTACTGCTGGCTGCTGCTGCAACAACAGAAACGCTACGTTCAAAGATACATCCATAACCAACAAACAAATCATTAGATTAAATAAATAAATGATAAGAAATTGAAAAATATTTTTACAAATAAAAATTTCCGAAAAACTAATCACCTTTGAATAGTGTATGTAATTGAAACTTACCCTATCTCTCTCTCTGGTAAGCAGAGAACTTAATTGCCCTGCACAATTTGGAAATCACACACTAGATTCGGCACACCGGGTATTGCTTTCTGGCCCCTGTATATCACGCTGTAAGCTCCGGTATCAAACTGTTCAATAACCGGCTTGAAAGCTTCTGTGGCACGCTTTGGCAGGAACACAACCTTTTCAGTCAGCTCCAATAGCACGCTTTTACCAAATTTGGTTTGCACCAGTTTGGCCGATAGGATCTGTTGTGGCGTATTTTGCGGCAGGTCCTGTAGTTTTGCAACCGGTTTCCTGTTGTCAGCTGTAACAACAGAACATGCAACGTTCAATTTTTTTAGATCCATCTATAACCAAAAAACAACATTTATTTAATCTACGCGAAAAATTAAAAATTCACTTACGATTTTAGAGTACACAAACAGACACTCACTATCACTGTTTTTGTTTTTGTTGTTGTTGTTGGTGTTGTTGTTGTTGATAGGCGGCAAAAGTGTGAACTAACAATTGGGAAGCGTCGTTGGCTCTTATATAGGCAGAATTTTCTGAGTCGCCAATAGAGAGTTATCGCAAAACAGTTCTACGTAAAAGTTGCCTGTTTGCTTACGCTATTTTATAACCTTATCTACTTGTACCTTGTTGTGATTTGTGTTGTTTATGATCGTCGTCAAGGTCAGAGAGGATTTGAAATTTAAATGCTAATCTTTATTATTATAACCTTTTTAAGCAATGGAGCTACTCAATTGGACACAACAAAACTAAACATGACCTATATTACCTGCCTATTTCAGTCTTTTCAGGCATAGATTTAATGTTAAAATAACGTGGGCACTAATACTGCATGATGCTCTTTGCGATATCTCTCTATCCCGTGTGCACACGGCACTACAGCTTTCGACCAAAAACTGCTTGATTCGCATTTTCCGTAGAATAACGGCGACAGAGTTCTTGAAATTATTTTCATCTGCGGTACCACGAAAATAAAGATAACGTTGTTGACGGGAAACTGAAACCCGATACTATGAAAAACAAAGAAATATTTCGACGCAATAAAGACAATGGTCTTGCAATGACAAATTATTATAATTTATTTCAACTCGATTTATTCAATAATAATAATTAAAACCATTAGAGTAATTTTCAAAAATCCTATTTATTTTTATTTTTTGGTAAAAGGCTTACAATATAATCATACAGAGTAAATGCATTATTAACACTACAAATACACAAGTCTAAGCTATGAAAAGTACAGTGTATAGGTTGTTTCTTATCTAACTTTGGTACATTATTAGCAGCACTAGTAAATTCTAAATTAACAATATCAGGAGGAGGCAGGCGTTTTGTTTCAATTTCGGATAAAAGTTTGGCTAGAAACTCATGCTTTGAGTGGCCCTTGACATAGATAACGTCAACATCTCGTAGATTCTCATAGACAATGGAATAAATTTCTTGATAGTCCAGTTCGCCATTATTATAGTAGATACCATGATGATTTCCACATAGATATTTCACTTGCCTTTTAAAGTCTTGTTTGAGCTCATGGAACGGAATTGCAGGTTTGAACATGTAGCTTTGCATATTTTTACCATCGTAGATGGCTAGTTCTTTGGCGTAAAATTCAGGCGTGCAGAAACCTTGCAGGTCGACGACTACAAATTTCATCTTGACAAGGCGTACAGGTGACGGTAACTGACTAAATCAAGCTACGGACAGTGCCTGATAAAGGCAAATACTCCAAAACTCTGTCATGTACAATAATGCAATAGGCTCGAGTATCTCTTGGAAAATTTTCAGAACTGTGCAGCTCGAGCTTAACATCGACTGTGCTACTTTTCAAAGCTTCATTCTGTTTCGAACAGTCTATTACAAACAAACATTGATTTGCAAACGAGCTGAAATCCAGTAACGGTTCAGCATAGGTCTTTCCCATATAGGATTTCTGGAATTCGGTGTACATGCGATACGCTTCGGCATATTGTCTGTTGTCGAAATTCAGATTCAAAGATTCGTAGGGGTAAACTTCAGAGTTTAGGAACAGTTTGATATCGGTAATGTTGACATTATCGAAATATGTGACGTCTTTCTGATAGTTGTCTTTGCGGGCAGTTTGGAAAAATACGATAACGTATCGAGCTCTCTCCGACATTGATTTCACAGTCCAAACATCTTTCTTTGTGTTTCTCATTGCGGGCAATTCGTGAATTTCCCAATCACGGAACCCGAAAAAGATTGGTTTATTTCGTGAAATTTCCTCCAACAATTGCAGTTTTAGGACATCGTTGGGATAAATATGTTTAACTCGCAACTCAATCGTCGATATTGATATAGTAGCCTTTTTATCGCCTGTAGAGTTTACGTAGCAATTGTCATCATTTCTAGCTCGAACAAGTTTCAGTTTCTGTTTTCCCATAACTGCACTAGTGTAATCGGCGAAAACACCCAGTAGAAAATTTAACGGTATTAGCAAATTAAAGTCTTTTGTTGTTTCATTCAGGGTTTTGAGCGGCGTACCCCATCCTGCGACGTCTAGTGCTTTGCTTTCGTGTTCATTAAAGCATAGCAAACTTTTTATCGTGCTTGTCAGTCCAGGATCTCGAACTTTCTCAATTTCTCTTCCGTTCAATTCATAAGTTATGGTCTCGAACAGAAAGGCTCCCACATTATTAGTTAACGACATGTTCCTGTCGTCCCACCACCACCACCAGCACCTGCCACTGTATTGTCCTCCTTAAAGTTAGCTTCAATGTAAAGCTCAGCTTGACTAATGTCCATAAAGACATCTTGCTGGTTGATAACTATCTCAATCACATCACTGTAGTTGAATGATTTTGTGAATGGATGATATGTATGCCATTCTTCTCGAGAAATGGATTCATCCACGTTGACCGGGTGAAATATTTGAAGTTTTTCCGATACGAAAACCATATTTGTGCGATAAAGAGTGTAAATAAATCAGACTCTTGCGTGTGAGTGCCTGCTGCTGCTGCTGATGTTTCGTCGGTGTCTGACTACAGACTGGAGAGGACTGAACGTATCCACTACTTATATGTCGTTGCTGCTGCTGATTAAAAACTAAAACCATGTTTCTTGAGTTCCAATTTTACAACGATTTCTTCGCCTCTAAAATTGACAGGTCTTGCTTCCTGATCCAAAATACTTATGGTGATGTTATCGATGCTGGTTCTATTCACCGGAAGATAAATCAGATTTCTCGGCTCAATAATTATACTATATCCTGGATCAACGGTCGGCGTGAATTCGTATAATGTATGTGAAGGATTGTTTGTATAATAGGATCCTGAGATAATGTTGCACTCAATTCGTATAGTAGTCACTTGTATAATCTCAACTGGAATATCGGATTCGTGTAGCGTGTTTGCATCTAGGATGAGTGGTGAGAAGCCCAGCAATTGTCCGATACTATCTTGGGGCTCAAAGTCTATATCGTAAACACTCTTGAGCTCGCACTTTAAAGTGTTATTGTTCGGTTTTAAAGACAGTAAATTATCACCACTAGTAGCAGCACCACCACCACCACTATTCGCAGCCAATTGCTTTTGAAGGTAGCTTTCGATATCGGCAATTTCGTACGACCCTGTTGGAATTTCGATTACTCGCTCCTGCTCGTCGTCTTTGCCACTCGCGTAGTAGTAGTAAAACTTGTTTCGTCCAGACTCGATGTTTGGAATAGAATTCCAGGTACTCAAGGAAATTAGGGCTAGCGAATAACTGTATCTAGAGTCTAATTCTATTGGTGGATTAATGTCAACAGTTAAACAACTGGAGCGACCTTTCAACGTGAACGTCTGAGACATGACTAATGCTTCTACAAAACACACACTTGATTTTATAATTATTTTATTATCATCAATTATTGAATAAAAAACTTAATGCTAAATGTCCACAATTGTATGTATTGAACGTTTGATACTGATCGTGATTGTAGAAAATTTCACAATTCCTAAAATAGCGAACAACTTCTTTCGGCGGATTCAAGTTGCCAAAACTGTCGAAATATTCAACCAGGTTTCCGCGTTTCTTGTAAGCTACCCAATGTGTTCCAGATCCGCTGATTGTGTCCAAATTAATCACGCCACATTCGATTTTTCTCGGTCTAGACGGCAATGTATCACGCATAAACACTCCACGGAAATTGGCTATTTTCAATTTGGATGTCAGATATCTAATGTCTTTATCGCTTAGCGCTCGTTTGGGTAGCTTCACTGGTAGTTTTTTGGCATCTTTTTCAAAAACAATCCATGTCCGGTCTTGTGTTTAGCCAGATATAAACCGCTCCCCTTCCTACCCAAGGCAATTGCTTCCATGGCCCGATTATGTCTTTGAGATTCTTTGAGCTTGTCGGCTGCTGCTCGGGCATCATTAACGGCTTTCGCAATCCCCGCTGCCCCTCCGCTCAATGCACCCATCGCACTGAGACCAGCAAATATGGGAATTAAAGGTAAAACTCCTCCAACTTTGGGTACTTTGATAACTCGAGGTAATTTCACTTTTTTTCGGCCACCAATTTGCATGATTGTCATGCGGGCAGCTTTCAGTGCCAATTTTATGTTTTCCTTTGTTGGTATTTCTCCTCCTGGACCGCCTCCTACATTGCCATACTGTTTTACATGTTTTTTAATTTTGTTCAAGATGCACGATTTGAACGGTTTAGTTTGTTGTCGTCGTCGACGCATGCCCATACCGAGTTTACGTTTGGCTTTCATCACGTTTGTCACCAGCCAAGCTGCACTCTTCTCACCGAAACTAGAATCTTTGGCTTTAACTCGTTCCCAAGCCCTGTTCTCCAACACCTTATCGGCTTGATGTCTTTTATGTAAATCCTCCCTGTTTTCAGAGTATGCAATGTCGTGTTCTCGGCAAGCTGCGTCCAACTTGTTTTTCGGCTGATCACCTCGGGCTAAACGTTCAGCAAGTTTCGTACCAGGTCCACAATAGGAATAGCCTGGCAGATGGAGCTCCAACGGTAGCTTGTTGATACCACTATTTAAGAGACCTTTACCCTTCAGTGTCTCCATTGCTACTGAGGCAGTGGTCAAGTAAACACTGTTTTATACAAGATGCGTGCAGAAAAACAGAAACTCACCATCAGAGTTGATTTTAATTTCGATTTGCCTGAAAAAGGAATGAGTGAGCAGAGGAATAGACATAGTGAGCTTTTGCCAAATACAATTAGAGCAATTATTTGTGGTCCTAGTAATTCGGGGAAAACCAATGTGATGCTGAGTCTGCTAACCGACCCGAACGGACTCAGATTCGAGAATGTCTACGTTTATTCAAAGTCACTATATCAGGAGAAATACAAGTTCCTCGAGCAAGTGCTGCAAAATGTTCCAGGTGTAACCTTTCAGGCTTTCAGTGATAATGAAATGGTGTTGGATCCGGAAAATACGAAACCAGATTCTGTATTTATATTCGACGATGTGGCTTGCGAGAAACAGGACAAGATACGAAACTACTTTTGCATGGGTCGACATAATGCAGTCGATTCATTCTACCTGTGTCAAACGTATTCCAAAGTGCCCAAACAATTGGTGCGAGATAACGCAAACGTGTTGATTTTATTCAAGCAAGACGATATGAATCTGAAACATGTCTACGATGATCACGTGAATACAGATATGTCGCTGGAAAAATTCAAAATGCTCTGTTCAGAGTGCTGGAAAGAGAAATATGGATTTCTGGTTATTGTCAAGGATTGCGATATGTGCAAAGGACGCTACAGGAGCCTGTTTGATACCTTTATAATTCCCTAAGTGATTACACCAGCTTCAGTGTTACTAAAGACGTTATCGCATACAGATCTGTCCCGAAAAGCTATCTGTGTAGACAGACCTGTCCTAAAAGTAGCTGTCTGTGTAGACTGACCTGTCTCGAAAAGCTGTCTGTGTAGACAGACCTGTCCTAAAAGAGGCTGTCTGTGTAGACTGACCTGTCCTGAAAGAAGCTGTCTGTGTAGAGAGACCTGTCCTAAAAGAAGCTGTCTGTGTAGACTGACCTGTCCTGAAAGAAGCTGTCTGTGTAGAGAGACCTGTCCTAAAAGAAGCTGTCTGCGTAGACTGACCTGTCTCGAAAAAGCTGTCTGTGTAGACTGACCTGTCTCGAAAAGCTGTCTGTGTAGACTGACCTGTATCAAGACCTGTAGTAGAGTTGTTGCAATGACTCCGCCTGTTTTGAGTAAAGCTGACAGAGATGTCAAGAAACGAATTAATACTGTTGCAAGAAACATACGGAAGAAATATTTTTCTCTGAAGCTGGAGAAAAGTAACAAAGATGAAGCATTGGATAGACTTTTGAACCCCATAACCGCTCCTCTAAATAAACTTGTGGAAAAATCTAAGAAGCCAGCAAAAAATGAGGATGACGTGTTGTTTGTTGAGAAGCCAATAGAAAACGACGACGACGACGACGATTTACAACAATCAATAATTGGAAACCAGACTTCGAGTTATATAGAATTTATAAAACAATATCCAGAGATAGCTCAAGAGTATATTCTTAAATACTTGGGTGGTTCTAATGAAACGGATTCGACCTATGGATTGAAATATAACTCGGAAACCGGCTTTTGGACCATGGGCACAGAAAGAGTTGATTTTCTGCCAAATGGCGATATTAATGTTGGAAACGTAACTTATCCCAAGAGTCGCGGTCTATACGACTTGCTATTCCTCAAACATCCTCGACTGAATACGGAAAAAGACAACGAACAATTCAATGAAATCTTATTCCGCACCAATGCACATAGAAGAGAATATAAACCGACAGGTCAGATAAAGGGGACCAATTCGAGAAAATATCAACAATTTATAAAGCCATATACACCTCCACCACCAACAGCAAAGCAATCAAAATCTCATAGAAAATCATTGACGGGATCCGGATTACCGGCATCGTCATCACCGTCGTCTTTAATGATGCAGTACAATGAAAAACTCAAACAGTATGTGTATTACGATGACGTAAACGAACTGATTGATAGGTTGATTATATTGGATGCGTCTCAAGAGGCTGGCAATGGAAACCACACGAATGAAATAATGAGTATTTTGGAAGAGTTGCGAGAGCAAGGCGTTATCCGAGACTAATCTACTAATAATAATAAAATAGTCTACAGCTTTCATCTATCAGTCATTAGTGTGTTAGCCATGAATAAGTTTGGACATTCCCTGTCTTCTTCTTCTTCGTCACGTCGTCGTCAAATTATTCGTGCTCAGGCATCAGCTTTGCCGACCACTACCGATGGCGATTATAATGTTGAAAATCATAGGCTCTGCAATATTGGAATGCCTAGTGACGACAATGACGCATCCACTAAAAAGTATGTAGACTTGGCAACTAGCAGTCTATACAATAAGGTGCTCATCGCAAATGAAGCACTTGGCGCCCTTGGAGAAGCAGTGGATAACATCAGCGATCAAGTTAAAAGCAGTATGATCCGCATTCAGGAATTGGATCAAATCTTGAACAGAAACGTCCACGATGACCTTCGTAGCCTTGGTGATCTAGCAAGAGAGACTGGAGAAAAGATGAGTCAGCTGGCCATGACGTGCGAGGAACGTTTCCAGAAAATGGAACAATTTGAAGCAACCATCAACCATCGAATTGATCAAATTAAACATGCAGCCAATATTTTGTAGTAGTTATTATAAATATACGTACTCCCATACATATATGTTTAGTTGTCTTTGTGAAATGTCTAGAGAACAAGTGGTTAAGGAGCTTCATCGACCGGCTCGTAAAAACTTCAAACGTAGAAGATTTATACAATATGGCCTCGACGATACTTTTGCCACTGATCTGGCACAACTTGATCAGTATGCCGGAGAAAACAATGGATTCAAATACATATTGGTTGTAATCGACTGTTTTTCCAAGTACCTTTGGACGCGTGCCATTAAATCGAAATCTGCACCAGATGTTGCCAACGCTATGGCAGAGATACTCAAAACATCTGGAAGAATTCCAAAGAAAATTATCTCTGATAATGGAAAGGAGTATTACAATGCTCAATTTGCAAGTCTAATGAAGAAATATGGAATACATCATTATAGTTCGTTTAGTCCTTTGAAAGCATCGATCGCCGAGAGAGTGATTCGAACCATTAAAGAAAAGCTGTTCAAGCAATTTACATTGAATGGGAACCATAAATGGCTGGATTTATTACGGCCTATAACTGATGCCTATAATGATAGCAAACATCGTACGATACATATGAAGCCGAGTAACGTGAATAAAAAGAATGAAAAGGCGATACTTGATACTGTTTATAGTCATATCAAAGTTGCCGGTAAGCAAAAGTTCAAGGTTGGTGACATTGTTCGTATAAGCAAGTATAAACATGTTTTCCAAAAAGGCTATACCCCAAACTGGACTACAGAGCTCTTTAAAATAGCTAAAGTTCATATCACGAATCCAACGACGTATCTGTTGGAAGACTTGCAAGGTCAGCCGATAAGCGGTGGATTTTACGAGGAAGAGCTGCAGAAAACAAAACAGCCAGACGTATTTCTCGTGGAGCAAGTGCTACGAAAAAAGGGAAACAAAATGCTTGTAAAGTGGTTAGGCTTTGATGAATCACACAACAGCTGGATTGACATGAATAAAGATGCCATTTAATACTCGCATGTGATTGGTCTAAGACATGTTCGACGGAGTGGTGGTGGTGGGGGGCCGTAAAAGTTATTATAAACCTCAAAGTACCACATTTGTGTCTCAGTATTTGAACGTAGTCACGGTGTCATCGTGAAATGTCCTGTGCATCGAATCACGTAATGTACGCAGATATCAGTGCCGAAGACAGCGACGATTCGCAGTGTTCGTCAAATTATTGGGAATATTTGGACAGTATGATTTTGAAAAGTCGAATGGAAATTGCTCAAGAGAAACGTTTACTCAACGAAGTTAGCTACCAGGTGAACAATTTCAAGTTGATTGTGGGCCTAAGCGTCGCTCGAGGAATGCTGCCAGCAGTCAAAATAGTAAACTCCATGCTAAACTTGCCCGAAGATCAAACTTGCATAACTCTAGCCGATTTCGACTGGTATGAATTCCTGGAAAAGGTCTCCAAGATGGTGAATGAAACTGCTGCTGGCGTCAAAGACTCTGCTGTGCCTGGTCAACAACAGGCGTTATCCGAGAATTTCACTCTGTATGTCGAATCGTTTTTCGGTGAACAAGCTCTAACTCTTACGTCGAATAATTGTGCATTGTGTTTTTGTTTGGACGACATCAAACAAATTTTAACTGTTTGTCCTCTCATAAATTATAGATTAGAATTAGTCAAGGATTTGAATTTCATTGTATACTATGACGATTGCCTACAATATTTGAATGTAACTCACAATGTCAAAAACGGCAGCCATCTTTTGCAATCAATTATCAGCATGTGTAACTTGAACAAATGTGAACGTAGCTGCTACTTTCTAGAACTTGCTACTATGAACCTAGACAAAATTGTCAGGGATTTAGATAAGCTGGACGCGTGTTGTACCACCCTCCAATCCAATTAGTATTAGTATTAATAAATGACTATAAAAAACAGGCTTGCTTTTTATTTTTCACATTACAATAGCAACCTTTGAAGAGTCAAAATGTCCGGTTGTAGTATTACTGGTCGTCGTGGTGATGCCTGCTGCCATCATCAATCTTCCTGTATAAGACAAGCTGTCTATTTGCTACGTACTAGTTTAGAAACAGACATGTACTTTTTACTTCAAGCACTTGAGCAAGAACCCGGCACTAATGGTTGGTTTTCCACGCAAGATGTGGAAAAATATGAAAATGGTGTCAAGTCTTGTAATCTTTATCTGGCTAATTCCATCTCCTTGGAGGACCTATGTGTGCTTATGAATCAGTATGGACTACATCAGCAATTAAAACAGTATGGCGCTAAATACATGTGTGATGATATTATTGCAAAATATATAGGTTACGATGAAGTTGACTAAGATGTTTCTATTAAAATAAAAGTTTTCTTGGTGAAAAAAATCGTTTGCATTATATTAACCATTGCGCCAATTTATTAAGGATATGGAAATGAATCTTATCATTCAATTACTAACCATGATGGTGTCAAGTCAATCGTACTATGTTCTCTTGGTTGCCCTTGTGCAAAATAGTTTCTATGTACACAGACCGTACAATGTCCACAAAATGTCAATAATGCTGGACTTTTCCGCACCTAATAATACAACATCGTGGACAGAAATGCATTATGAAGTAATAGATAAGGGCCATTTAGCTGTTTTCACGACTCGTATACCATCGTCGACGTCATTGGCGTACCTGCGTTACAAGGTGAGGCTGCATTTTCATGATGAAACTGTTGGAGATACCGAATGGAGAACTCTCATCAGAGAACCACAACAGCAAGAAGAAACATACAATAATTCCCATAAGACTCTATCAGACAACGACATCGCACCGAAATCCACTTTAAATGTAGTCATATTTATTGCCATTTGCTGCGTAATATTATTATTGAATTTAACGTACCATATTGGAAAAAGTCAATGTACCCTATGGTTTAATAAATAAATAGGTTTTAATTTTAAAAAACAAGTGTGACTCATTTAATTCATTAAATTTCCCGTAGTTAATCTACAGTGAAAATATCCTTTTTTCATCAAGAAAATATTAGATGCAAGTCCCAGCTTGTTATTTTCGCTAGAACGTAAATGCTTATCAGAAAAATAAACTGTGAAATATGATACCTTTGTTTATAACGCTCCGACATTAAGCGTCGTCGACTCGATGGTCTGTAACCTTGAGTTTCACGAATTTTCTTTATTTACCACTACGGCATCCTGTAATAGGACACGTCGCACTACGTACGCTAGATGGCGCCACCGACACATAAACTGATGTGACCATATAAGTAAAAAATTATATAACGCGTGTACTCCATTTACGCAATGATAGGCGTTGGATGCAAAAATGGACGTGATCCAGATCGCTATGACGTCATCACAGAACCATAATTAAATATACGTAGCGATTTCGAAACGACTCGGAACAATCCCTTCCACGCAAACTCCATATCACAGGAACCTGTAATTCCCCGAACCATTCCTGTCGATCAATTGCAAGAATTCACCGCAATAACCCGGTATGACGTCATCACAGGTGACAGATGACGTTTGACAGATGACGTTTGACAGGTGACGTTTGACAGGTGACGTTTGACAGGTGACGTTTGACAGATGACGTTTGACAGGTGACGGTTGACATGATGGCGGGAAAACATTTCCCCCCGCCCCTTTTTCTGGTACCCATAATAAAATCCGGGGGCCCCTTTTTGGGGGGCGCAGCCCTGCGGGCCCCCTTTTTGGGGGGGCGGAGCCCTACGGGCCCCCTTTTTGGGGGGGCGGAGCCCTACGGGAGCAGGTCCCATGGCGCCATCTGTCAACAAGATGGGGCCATGGCGGCGCATCCACCTTCGTGTCAACGACGGCGCATCCACCTTCGTGTCAAGAATGAAAGATTGAGGTTATGGTCGGATTTTGGTCCTAGAACCCGTGTTGACTATCTACTAATATCTATTAGTACAGGAAGGTACAGGGGGTAATACCTTGCTGCCGAAAAAATTGTTCCGTAGTTCCGTTTTGTTGGCTTTCTAACACAAGGACCGCAAGGTGATTCCAACGTTCCATGTTTTGCAACATAAAACACAATTATCCATGACGTATATGTTAGTCCGTCTACAAAATGAAAAAATTTACGTGAAGTGTAAAAGAGAAATCTGTAAAATATAACAAATAATTGGACAAGTAGTAGATGCTCACTTAGACCAATCACACTTGAAATTACGGGATAATAGATACCGATAACTTATTTTCGGCTCACAGAACAACCACCTAGGCAAATATTTAATTAATTTTTAAAGTTTTGACGTGTACTCGTTCTCTTTTTTAACTTAATTGCATTCGTACTTACAAGTTTCCTAAAAATTATGGATATTTTCGAGTTAACTTTTTGTGTTACTAGTTACTGATAATATAATCTTACCTGTGCTATATCTCCTGATGCAAGCAGAACCCGATAAACTAGAATTTTTAAAATAGAACACAAAGTTTCATAAACAAGCAACATTGACTGTCATATCATTGCATGCAGCAACTTCTGCCGCCAGACCGCGCTTTGTTGTGTTAAAACGGCTCTAGTTAGTTTATTATTGAAAATAGGTCGGTATATAATTAAGACGAAAGAAAGCCAATTAAATTTGCCAGTTTTTGAGCAAAAAATTAAGTTAATACTCCAATATATAAAGGAGTTATCGCAGGTTAAAGCAGGCATATATTTTACTCATTCGCGCCGTGCCTACGAAATAACTGATTTTTTGAGTCCTACTTTGATATTTTTCGAACAATATATACACCATATCAAAGAGAATATATTTGTCTAGAATCTACAGCAAAAATAATCTTATTATCTCAAGCGGTTTAGAAGTTATACGAGGTTAAAGTTGGAAATTTTAGTTTCCGTATATTTTTAGTTTTTTGCTCCTACCTTAGCTCTCGACCAATGCAAAAAGTCGTCCATTTTCATTTTATATGCAGAAAAATATGCTGAATCATCTGGTACTAGTCTTAATAAATTATACCTCAATACCGGGTTGCTCCTTAAAACGAAGGCTTTTGCGCGCTTGGCCGCCGTCCTACATTGAAATCGCTGTTGGAACATAACGAGGATTTGTTCGATGAAAATGCAAGTGTTACCCCATATGCTGAGTATACCATCATCCTCATTGATGATATTCCCATAGCTGCATCACCATATCGCTTATCTCCTGCGAAGAAAAAAGTTTTGCGTCAGGAGCTTGACAAACTTCTTGCCAACGATATGATTGAAGAGAGCGAATCGCCATACGCATTTCCAGTCGTCTTTGTACCGAATAAAGACGGAACTTCACGTCTTTGTGTTGATTATCGCCGACCGAATGCTGTCACCAAGAATATCGTTACCCGTTGCCTCGTATGAATGACCTTATCCATTTAACTGGAGAAGCTAGCTACATTAGACCCGAATAGTGGTTATCATCAAGTACCTGTCAGAGAAGAAGATCGTGATAAAACTGACTTTGTCACGCCATTTGGTGTTTATCGATAAAAGACGATGCCGTTTGTTCTATCCACACCTCCAGCAACGTTTCAAAAACTAATAAACCGTTTTTGTTCAGGTTTGCCGCATATCCAGATGTTAGGATACCTTGATGACTTAATAATTTTATCCACGACTTTTGAACAACACATCAAGCTATTATTTGCCGACTTTGTATTTTTCCAGTTGAATTTTTAAATAATACTATATTGTGTATTTAGGTGGAAAAGTGACACATTCTCGGCCGACGGTGTAAGTCGACGGTCGAGGCGTAGCCGAGCCGGCAAACACCGAAGGCCGAGAATATGCTTTTCTACCGAAATACACATACTATTTTTTCTGCGATCGGTTAAATACCTGTTAAATGTTTGTCTTTTAGTTCCAATTATTCAGCAATACGAGAATCACTTTCCCGGCCTATGCCGGAAAAGTGTTTCCCGTATTGTTATTCATTGATTCCTTAGCAACTATTGAAACATAATTGAAATACCAGAATATTGAGTTTTGCGACGTGTCAACTGGTCAAAAATGCTGACGTTTCTTGTCAGTCGCAGAAAAAACATTGAAAAACAATGTAGTGCATAGTGTTGGAGTTACCTTCGATACCCGCTACAAAAACAAATAACAACCAAATGGGGTTTTCAGATGCCCCCTAAAATAAATACAAATACTACATACAAAAATTTAGGGATGCATGGTTCAAAGACCCTAAGTTAAAAGAATGGTTAATTGTTCTTGATTCAACTCAAGGCCGCAATGCTAAATGCAAGGTATGCGGAAATCGTTTAACTAATAGATATGCAGATCTTAAAGAGCATGCCTCGTCGGAAAAACATAAGAAAAATTCAAAAATTATGTTCGGAAAGACACAACTCAAAATTCCATTCAAGCAGAAGCTCAACTAGACCTATATATTGCATGCCATCCCTCAATAAATGCTACAGATCATTCAGGTGCAGTATGCAAAAAATCATTCAAAGGACACACTGCTGATGATGCTTTCCAAATGCATCGCACAAAATGTACCAATGTTATCAAGAATGTTATGGCCCCTCATTTTGTCAAAAGTTTGAGAAATGGCATTGGAGAATCACCTTTTGCTTTTGGATGAATCGACAGATATAACTGTAAAAAAATATTTGAGAATAATTATTATATGTATATTGTGAGTCACAAAACAAAATCATAGAAACATTTCTGGACATGCCTGAATTAACAAGTGTGAATGCTAATGGTATTGTTTCAGCTGTGAAACATACATTGGAAAAACACAAAGTTAAATTAGGAAAGGGTATAGGCAATGATAATGCAGCTATAATGGTTGGTATAAACAATGGTGTTCATAAGAAACTTAAGGAAGATGTCCCAAACTTGATACTAATAAGGTACCTATTTTCTTTCAGAATATTTCGTCTTTTATTTAATATTATTTCATTTATTATTTAACTGAGTTTGTTAGAGTTTGAGTTTTCCTTTTTGAGATGTTTTTTAAATAAAAGATTACATCTATATATACATAGATTTTTTTTGTTATTGCGTTTTGGCAGTTAATCAGATTAATATCTAAAAAGTACTATTTTTTCAAGAAAAATCAAGTAATAAGCTTGAAAAACTTGATTTTCAAGTTACTTGATGTGTAACTACTTGACTTGACTTGAATTTCAAAAACAAATACTTGACTTGATCTTGACTTGATATTAAATCAAGTAGCTTGAAAATCAAGTCAAGTCGTGAATCTTGTCTTGTGAATCTGTTTCTAGTGGAAGCTCTTGGTTCAGAGTTGGCAATACTGATCTTGTGGAACTTTCCTTTTTGATAAGAAATAATTTATTCAGTATTATAATATAGTCCTTGGGCCCAGATCTAAATTTATTATTTATGACCACACTGTCGAAACTTTTTGTATTTGTTATTTGAGTGGAGTCTGACAAATTTGGAGCTTAGCGCATTATGGTAGTGGGGCGTTTGTCTGTTAAGCTGTCTCGAAGTTGTCGATTTTATGCAAGAAAAAAATGTATGACCACATTGGTGATTTTATTTTAATCAATAGTTTTTATCACATAAACAACGAAAAAAAATGTGTCTTAAATCTTACGTGAAATAGTCATGACGAATACCACTCGAGAAAAAATTGTGTAGGCAAAATTGTTCTCAAGGTTTTATTCAAGTTTGTTGCTTTTCGGCACTCGCCTGACGGCTCGTGATTTTGTCAAAAATGTCATTCGCGAAATTGCCAAGCAACAAACTTTCATACCTTTCGAAAATTTTGCCAACAAATTTTTTTCTCCTGTGATATTATATATGAAAAGATATACTTCAATTATTCAAAGATAATGTATTTTTTGCAGCTAATCAGGCAGTGGCAGTTGACAACGAGCTCGAAGTCGTGGTTCAAACTGAGGGAAATTCTCTCATTCAAGCTAGTCCTCCTCTGATGACTCCAATATCTACGCAAACGTCAACCAGTTTATCTTCAGATACTCCAAGAAAGCTAAAATTTAAACAGAACATTAAGTCCTTAACCGCCGAAAACAAATTTTTGCGACAAAGGGTTTGTACAATTTGTGAACCTGAGTACAATTATTTATTTTTGTGTACAATTACTTCCTATTTAGTACAATTGGTTATTTTGTTTTCACAACCCTTATTTTTTTTTGACGTCTATGTCGTCTGTCAATTATGTCCAATTTTTCTGACTTTGAGAGATACATATAATTTTGTTAGCATGTTGTTTTTTTGCAATTAAAAAATGATACCTTTGATAAAAGGAATCCAAAAACATCTAGACTTTTATTTCACAAATTAATTAAAAAAGTCGAGTAACAATTAAAAAGAAAGATTACCAGCCGATTTCCACCCATTATTTTTGGTCCTTCGAGCCGGATGATTCAAGAGAAGAAAAGACAGGTATCCATGCTCCATTCCTAATTAATATCCTAGTATTTATTTCTATTATTATTTATTTTCTATTTTAACTATTTTCAAGTGTCTATTTTTCTATTTCCAGTTTTCTATTATTAAAGGTTGGTCTAGTGATTTCTGTTTCTGCTTTCAATTGAATTGCCCGGTGTGTTGATTTCTGCATTTGGTTGTTAATTGAAAAACAATAAAATGAGTGATAACGAAGGGGATCGGGTACCAGAAAATAGGGATTCTCTCAAAAAACTTATCAGAAATAGAGGGTCACTCAAACAAAAGGTTTCTTATTTAGAGAAATATATTGATAAAATTAAGACGAGCATTCCTGATAATAAACCTTCTATTTATGATGTAGAGTTGAGGCATAAAGATAGTTCGAACCTATTACAAAATGTTGAGAACATTCAAGACAGTATTGAAAGTTTATGCGACGAAAATGAGCTCCCCTTGCACTATCAGGAAAGGGAGGAATTCCAAGAACGATTTTATAAGTGCCAAGATTTTTTAAATCAGTATCTTTATCACAATACACCTAAACCTACTTCCATTCCTGTTGTCAATGTTAATCAGTCTCCTAGTACAAGCCCAGTGGTGTCGAATGATTTTTTGCAGAATGTGTTGCTGCCAAAAATTAAGCTACCTACATTTTCAGGCAACTTTGACCAGTGGCTCAGTTTTAAGCTGAACTTCACAAATATTATAAGCAATAATGTCAGTTTGAGTGAAATTCAAAAATTTCAATTTTTAAAAGCTTCATTGGAGGGTTATGCCGCTAGATTTTTAGAGGACCTTGAAAGTGTAGATAAACCTTACGAGCAAGCATGGACTATATTATGTGAAAAATTTGATAAACAACAATTTTTACTGGATACTCATTTCCAAAAACTATTAAATATTCAGCAGGTGGGCAAGGAGAATTTTAAGCAATTTAGTCATATTTTGGATGAAATCACACAGCATTTGGTCGCTATTAGAGGTATGAAACTTAGTGCGGGAACACTTTTTGATTCCCTTGTGATTTATCTTTTATCCAACAAGCTTGATAAATCCAGTTTGCGAGAGTGGAAAGAACATGAATATGAGGAAGATGTTCCAAGCTTGGATGAATTTTTGGAATTTTTAAAAAACAAAGTTGATCTCTTACAGTCTCTAGAACAATCAAGCTCATCACATTCAAGTAATAAACCTAAAAATAATTATCCAAGTCATTATAATTCTCATGTAAACCACTTTTCCCTCAATAGTCCAGGTACCTATGCCATTAAATGCAATTTTTGTCAAGAAAACCATTCAATATACAAGTGCTCACACTTTTTAGGTTTATCTATTAATGACCGATTATCCAATGTTAGGAGACTTAATTTGTGTGAAAATTGTTTGCGCACTGGACATGCCTCTGATAGATGCTTTTTGCCTCCATGTAAACTATGTAAATCAAATAACAAAACTTTAAAGCATAATACTCTATTACATTTTTTGCCAAAAGAGAACAATATTTCCAAGGAATTGCAACCAAATTTAAATATGATGATTAGACCAAGCTATAGTTCACAGTCCCAAGTGTTGTTGTCTACAATTAAGTGTCAAGTATTAGATGCACAAGACAATTTTGTATCATGTAGGGCATTGCTCGATTGCGGTGCTCAATCCAATTTAATCTCAGAAAAATTAGTTAAAAGACTAAACCTTCCATGTATTCGAACCAATTTATCCATTATTGGAATCACTCAAGCTATTTCTCAGCTCAAAGAAAAATGCAATTTAACCATTCTTTCTAATTATTCTGATTATCAACAATCAATTACATGTTTTGTAGCTCCAATCATCACAACTAATATTCCATTATTCAATTTGGATGCTAATAAATTGTCAATTCCCAATGTTCCATTAGCTGATCCAGAGTTTTTTAAGTCAAGAGAGGTCGATTTATTGATTGGTGCCAGTTTATTTTGGGATTTGCTACGAGCAGGAAGTATAAAGTTGGGAGACAATTTACCCACTTTACAAAATACTATTTTTGGTTATGTTGTTACAGGAAGTTATCCTTTCGAGTTCAATAACAGTTCAGTCTGCAATTTTTCCAAAATTCTCATTCAAGAAGATGAACAATTAAAAAAGTTTTGGGAGCTCGAAGAAGTTAAGGTTGATAAACCAATGTCTAAGGATAATGTTGAGTGTGAAATTCAATTTGAAAAAGACACCTGTAGAAATAATCAAGGTCAATTTGTAGTAAAGTTTCCACTAAAGTTTAGCCCAAGTCTGCTGGGTGGGTCTAGGGAAATAGCCACAAGACGATTTTTAGCTTTAGAAAGAAGGTTTGAAAATTTGGGGGAATTTAAAAATCTTTATTTCAATTTTATTCGCGAATATGAGTCATTAGGCCATATGTCCAAGTTGTCGGACAAGACCGTCAGTGAATTTTCCTATTTTTTACCTCACCATGGGGTTATTAAAAATGATAGCCTCACTACAAGATTGAGAACTGTCTTTGATGCTAGCTGCAAAACATCTACAGGATGGTCCCTTAATGACATTCAATACATAGGTCCAAAGGTTCAAAATGACATACTAGATATTCTGTTGCGTTTCAGAACTTATACGTATGTTGTTTCGGCTGACATTTCCAAAATGTATCGGTGCATTCTTATGCATGAAGATCATAGATCCCTTCAACAGATTTTATGGCGAGACCAGTCCTCAGATGAATTTGCAGTCTATCAATTAAATACAGTTTCATATGGTACAAGTTCAGCTCCATATTTAGCTATCAAATGTTTGAAAAAATTAGCTATTGAGAATATGGATCAATTTCCAGAAGCAAGCCATACTATTTTGAATGACTTTTACGTTGATGACCTATTGACAGGGTCAAACAATTTATCAGAATTGAAAGTTAAATGTCAACAAATATTTTCTATTTGCAAATCAGCTCATTTCATTTTAAGAAAATGGATTTCTAATAATCCTGCTGTAATATCCGATTTTAGTCAAACAACTATTTCAAATTTTATTTTAGATTTTGATAAGAATGAAACTTGTAAAACTTTAGGTATTCAATGGCTTCCTAGTCCTGATTGTTTAAAATATAATATTAAAAAATTTTCTGTTGACAATACTTCAATTACAAAAAGATCCATATTGTCTATGATAGCACAAATATATGATCCCCTAGGGCTTTTGAGTCCAATCATAATTATTTCTAAAATCATTATTCAACGTTTGTGGTCTCTAAAAATTGCTTGGGATGATTGCATACCATGTGAACTAGAAAAATCATTTTTACAATTTCAAAATAGCCTTTCAAGTATTGCCAGTTTTAATATTCCAAGAAATACCATCCCTTCCAATTTTACATTAATTGAAATTCATTGTTTCTGTGATGCTTCCAAGGATGCATATGCTGCTTCAGTCTATTTACGGAGCAAGAACAATAATGATCAATTTGAAAGTCATCTTCTTTGTGCAAAAAGTAAAGTTTCTCCATTGAAGGAAATAACGATTCCTAAATTGGAATTATGTGCATGTTCGCTTGGTGCACAACTAATCAATGTAGGCAAAAATGCAATTTCTCTTTCTAATAATATTTCTATATTTATGTGGTCAGACTCCCAAGTTGCACTCTGTTGGATTAGAACAGATCCAAGCTTATTACAAATGTTCGTTTCCAATAGAGTTGCTAAAATACAATCGTTGATTGATGTCAGTAGGTGGCAATATGTAAATACTAAACACAACCCAGCAGACTTGGCTTCTAGAGGGCTAAGCCCAGACAAATTGGTGAGCTCAAAGATTTGGTGGACAGGTCCAGATTTTTTAATGTGCCCTAATTCTGAGTGGCCTGTTGTGAATTTTAATATACCTAAGGATGAGCTGCCAGAAATTAAAAGGAAAATAACAATCCTAACGACCACAAGCTTAGATAGTATTTTTACCCGATTTTCTGATTTAACTAAACTTAAACGAGTCATAGCCATGTGTATAAGATTTTTTAACAATATAAAAAACAAGAAAAACAATGCTTTGAAAACAGGTTGCTTGACAATTGAAGAGCTGGATAATGTAAACATAATTTTAGTGAAATTAGCCCAATCAGAATCTTTCAGTATGGAATTGAAGGCATTAGCCAAGAATAATACTTTAGGCCAAAACCACAGACTTTCCTCCTTATCCCCATTTCTTGATAAAGATGGAATTTTACGTGTAGGTGGACGCTTAAAAAATACATATTTACCTTATAACTTCAAACATCCTATTTTGCTTAATTCTGTTCATCCACTTACTAAGTTAATTTTCGAACATAAACATAAATATTTGCTCCATCCTGGTCCGCAATTACTACTTGCATCTATTAGACAATTTTATTGGCCTATTGGTGGTCGCAATTTGGCAAAGAAAACAGTAAAGGCTTGTATAACTTGTTTCAAATTTAACCCTAAACCTGCACTATATCCAATGGGAGGATTACCAGATACACGTATTACAACTAGTTTTCCATTCCAAACCACTGGGATTGACTATGCAGGTCCTTTTTTCATTTTAAATAAACCAGGAAGAGGTGCTAAACTAATTAAATGTTATTTATCTGTATTTGTCTGTTTTTGTACGAAGGCTGTACATATGGAAATTGTTAGTAATTTGACAAGTGAAGCATTTTTAGCTTGCCTTAAAAGATTTATCTCACGTAGAGGTTTGCCATCTACAATTTATTCAGATAATGGAAGTACCTTTAGAGGAGCGAATAATGAGTTAAAGGATCTTGGTGCTTTCTTACAAAAAAATCAAAATGAATTTATTAATTATACATGTAATGATAGGATAAAATGGGTATTCATTCCTCCATACACACCTAATTTTGGCGGGTTATGGGAGTCAGCTGTCAAGAGCGCAAAACACCACTTAAAAAGGGCTCTCATAAATAGAAACGTCACATTTGAAGAGTTCAATACCCTGGTGATTCAAGTGGAAGGGATACTGAATTCTAGACCACTTTTTTCAATGTCAGATAATCCAAATGACCTTCTTCCAATCACCCCATCCCATTTCCTGATTGGTCGTACTATTAATTATCCTCCTGAACCTAACCTGTTGAACGAGAAATCCAGTGTCATGACCAGGTTCAAACACGTCCAGAAACTGTTTCAGCAATTTTGGAAACAGTTTTCAACGCAATATATTTCCCAACTTCATGTCCAGTATAAATGGAAAGAAGCTCCTACAAATGTCAAAGAGGGTAATTTGGTCCTCATCAAAAATGATGCCAAACCTCCATTCAAGTGGCCTTTGGGACGAATTATCGCTCTACATGCAGGAAAAGATGGAATCAAGAGGGTCGCCGAGATTCAAACTGCAACTGGTAAAACTACCCGATCTGTACGCCATCTTTGCCCACTACCGCTTCAAGAAGAAGTCAACAATGGTTGATTATTTGATACATATACGCATCAATTATTTCTGTTTAATTTAATTTAATTTATTTGCAAGTTTATTTATTTATTTATTTGTTTTTTGAAGATATTCTTCAAAGGTGGGAGTATGTACAATTTGTGAACCTGAGTACAATTATTTATTTTTGTGTACAATTACTTCCTATTTAGTACAATTGGTTATTTTGTTTTCACAACCCTTATTTTTTTTTGACGTCTATGTCGTCTGTCAATTATGTCCAATTTTTCTGACTTTGAGAGATACATATAATTTTGTTAGCATGTTGTTTTTTTGCAATTAAAAAATGATACCTTTGATAAAAGGAATCCAAAAACATCTAGACTTTTATTTCACAAATTAATTAAAAAAGTCGAGTAACAATTAAAAAGAAAGATTACCAGCCGATTTCCACCCAGGGTTCAGGTACTTGAAAATCAGGTGAATAATAAATTAGATGATATATCTCTTAATCAGTATGTCATTGACATTTAAATTTTGCAGTTCGGCAGAAACTGCTAAATTTATTTATATGCAAGTAGCACAAAGGAGTAAGAAAGCAAAAGGTAGACGATAGAGTAAAGAATTCAATTCAATTGAATGCTTGTCTATATACTTTTCGGGTCCCCGCGTTTATAAGAAGTATTTAATGACTAAATATTGCCTTCCATCACCAAGCACTTTGCTGAAGGAAATTAGAGAGGTTAAAATAGAACCAGGATTAGAAAACCCTGAACTGTTTCGATGAAATAAGCATTAAAGCTAATTTGTTTTATGAACAATATCAAGACTGCATAATTGGGTTAGCCATCGGTCATAAAGGAGAAAAGATTTTTAAACCTGCTTCGACTGCCTGCGTACTTATGTTAAGAGGACTTTATTGTAAGTGGAAACAGCCTCTTTGTTTATTCATTTATTTCATTGTAGTTCTATATAGTCATATGTCATACTTCATGTCCAGCCGAATTATTATTTCAAATTTTAACTCAATCTTTGCAAAAATTGGAAACTGCTGGGCTGAAGGTTTGCGCAGTTACTTCTGACATGGGATCCAATAATGTTAAACTTTCAAAAATTTTAAACGTCTCGCCAGAGAATACAGGTTTTTATTTGAACAATCAGCACCTCTTTTACATTTTTGATATCGCTCATATAATAAAGGCGATAAGAAATATGTTGATGAAATATAACTTCTATATTGAAGGCAAAAAAAATTCCTGTTAAAGCAGGATACAGACTCACGGATTCCCACATATATCCAACTAATTTTCAGAAAATGAAAGTAAAACTAGCGACCCAAGTATTTAGCTACTCAGTTTATGTAGGAATTAGTTTTTATATTAGATTTGAGTCCCTTCGTACGGAAGCTACAGACACTGCGGAATTTGTTAATACAGTGAATCAGCTCTTCGACATTTTAAATTCATCTCAAACTTTTACTTAAAAAAATATATATAATGCAGCTTATAAAGGTACAACTCTACAATTAGACTTCTTAAAGGGCTGTTTGTCTTTATTTGAAAAACTTGAGGTTCGAGACAGGAATAATAGTAACATCACTAAAAAAATTAAGTTCGTTAATAGCATTAAAATTTCAATAAATAGTGTTAATAATTTATATAACTTTCTTCATGACACTGCAGGATTCGAATATCTACTTACGAAAAGATTGAACCAAGATTGCCTTGAGAATCATTTTGGTAAAACTAGGAGTGAGAACGGTAACTGCATACAACCGTAACTGTACAACCCATACAGTTTCCGAGAACATTCAAAAAGTTGCAGTGCGTTAACCTCCTTAATTCAGGTATAGAAAATTGTGAGGCGGATGTTGATCAGTTGCTCTTAACGCTTCCTGATTTTAAAGACGATTCTGTGCCTGAGGATAAGGATGTTAAAAGGTTAATCAAGTAGACACTGAAATAAACTGCATGAGTTACTCAGAAGATGAACTTTTACAAAAAAAATTCATAAGGTACGTATGCGGATACCTGTTAAATAAAGCTTTGCGGATCCACTCTTGTGATACTTGCAGGATTTACAGTAAACAACACACTGAACTCGATGAATCATCAGTTTATTGTTTTTTGAAGGCATACGAAAATGCCAACACAGATACATTTGGAAACCTGCAAATGCCAAATAATAAATTTGTCGAGCTTATGTGTAAAATTGAAACCATATTTCAAGAAAACGACAAATTAGCAACAACGACAAATATTTCTAGCAAACTTTTCAATTAAACCAGTGTATTCCCTTTTAGTCATCCTTGTAAATATTTCCCAGAAGAATTTGTAGTTAGTTTGTATCTAAGAGTAAGAATTTATTACATGTTAAAAACAATAAATGGCAATTTTAAAAACAATAATAAAAATAAATTAATAATATGGAGAAATCTGTGAAAATATTTAGGTATGCATGTTTTCTTTTATTTGTATATATAATGTACCATTGCGATAAAAAAAAAAGTAGTAAAAAAGTTATTAACGCCAATTTGAGCTCCCGGTGGAACACACAAAATTTGACTAATTAACAAAGATACGTAACGTTGAGCTTCTAGCCTTTTCAGACTAGATTTTGGAGATTTTTGTTGTAGTTACAACTTTTTTTTGAACGTAATGGTACGTACCTATAGGTATTTTTTATTTACTTGTTCATGTTTTATTATTCAATTGGGCAATATAATTTATTGAAAATCTAAACAACGTATTTTTATTATTTACTCTTATCCTTACCTTTTTTGTTGTGTAAAATTCCTTTGCGATATTGGTTGACTTTACTGCTCTATTGAGGTCCTCAACAACTATTCAAAAACACCATAGAATATCACGTTTATTCAGCGAAAAATGGTTAATGTCAAAGGGTACTGACTACTAGTGTTGTAAATGGAAATATTTCCGTAGGAAATATTTCCATGGAAATGGAAATATTGGAAATTTCCGAACGTGTCTCGGAAATATTGGAAATATTGGGAATATTGGAAATATTTAAAAAATACCTAAATCTTGTCATGAACGATTCAAACGCGATGTTTATTAATATATTTTTCATATTTTGTAACCCTAAAGCATTAAACTTTACTATAGAACTAATTTTACAAACAAATATAGTGAATATACCGAGTTAGAGGATTCACCAACTTATTGGCAACATCGCATTTCTACGAGGAAGTCCCGAACTCGTAGGGAAATCCCTGATCGACAACCTCAGTGGGTTACTAGGAAATACTTTTATATATTATACGTTGTGTATTGTGTAAAGTATATTTTGTAAGATTTGAAAGTCTATTTGATTTTTTGACAGTGTTTATGGTTAGTGATAGTGAGTTTTAAAATGGGGAAAACAAGAGACATTGTTTGGAAGTATTGTATTTCTAAAGGAAACAATATTTACCAGTGCATGTATTGCAGTAAAACGTTTTTCAAAAATGCGTCCAGGATGAAGGTACATTTAAGTAAAGTTTGTAAAAACTGTCCTTACCAAATCAGAAGAAAGTTCATGCAGCGTGACGAAGAACAAAATGCCTCATCAAGCGACAATGACGATGAATGTGTGTTGATAAATAAAAGCATTTTGAGTGATAATTCCACTGTTATGGCCTCTGAATCAGAACAGTTAGCTCCAGAAATACCACTACCACAACCTTCAACCTCAAGTTTTACAGCTAGTAAGGCTAGTACTAGTTCTATTAGCAGTTCCAGTATTGACATTGATCTCGAAATGCCGCTCCCATCTACTTCCAATGTTGTGAATAAAACCATTAAAGCTGCTAATTCTCTAATGAAACCTGCTACTTCCACAAGGACCACAAGTATTTATGAATTTGCTGACCGAATTTCCAAAAAAGATCAAGTAAGTATCGTAGATTATTTCTAAGAAATAAAATGCAGGATTAGAATTTCAATAACTTAAATACAGTACAATCAATCTGTTCTGTCTGAGTCTGACGCACTAAATTTAACAGATTGACTGTATCAAAAGAAAATGTGAGGAAAGCAAACACTAAGCATATATTTTTTTACAGGAAAAAATCGAAACCCAACTAGCTCGTGCAATATACGCCAGTTACTGTCCGTTGTCCATCCTTGAGAACGCCGAATGGGCAAAGCTCTTCAAGATGATTCGTCCAAGTTTTGTACTACCAAGTAGATATAAACTGTCAACTAAAAGTTTGGATGCAGAGTTCAGTCGAGTAAAGGAGAAGGTTGAAACTACAATCAATGAAAGTGAAATTCTAGGTCTACAGAGCGACGGCTGGAGCAACATACGAAACCAAGGAGTCATAAATTGTATAATTACTACACCATCACCGCTGCTAGAAGCTTCTATCGAAACTAAGTTGCACAGACATACTGCACAGTATATAGCCGAAGAAATGGGAAAGATAATTGAAAAATACGGACCAAACAGATTCTTAGGGTTCGTTTCAGATAATGCAAAAAATATGCAACTTGCTGGAAATATACTAAAGGAAAAATATGATATCATTCCATATGGTTGCCTTTCTCATGGTCTCAATTTGTTATGTAATGATTTGCTTAAAATCAATACTATATCGACTCTAATCGATAAGGTTACAAATATTGCAAAAGAGATCAAGGCAAAACAAATTCTGTATGAACTTTTACGAACAAAACAAACAGAAAACAAAAATGTAGAGCCAAATGCAGGGGCTATACAATTGCCTGTAAAAACTCGCTGGTCTTCAATTTTGACCAGTTTAAAAAGTGTATACAACACTAGGCTCAGTTTACAAGGAGTTGCAGTTAGCCAAGAAGCAACACAAATGATTGATAAAAATGTTAAGCAGTGGATATTAGATGACGAAGTATTTTGGACTTAAATTTCCAACCTAATTAACATTTTTGAACCTATTGGCAAATGGTTAAAAATTGTAGAAGGAGATTATAGCACTATTCACTTTGCTGTAAAAGCATTTCGTGATATAAAAAGGGTAATTCAGAACAATCTTGCATTGTCCTCACTTGACGACATAGAACAATCCGAACTATTGGAGTTTGTTGACAAAAGAGAAAAATTTGCTATTAAGCCCATTCATTATGCTGCATAATTACTAAATCCAAAATCACAAGGTTCTGAACTTGATGGAACACAAATTCTTTCTGCCATAGAATGCATACTTATTATATCAAAAAATAAACTCAATATAGAGGAGCAAGAAATAATAGATGAAATAGCAGATTACCGTTGTAGAAGTGGCAAGTTATTTGGAAATAACTTCATATGAAAAAGTAAATTTGATAATCCAGTCTCCTGGTGGAAGGGACTGTGTTCTTCATCTTCATTATCACAAGTAGCTTCACGAATTTTGATGATGCCAGCATCTTCGGCTGCCACGGAACGCAGTTTTAGCGTTTATAGTCATATTCATTCAAAAAAGAGAAACAGACTCACTAATGACAGAGCCGCTAAGCTACTCTATGTATCCCACAATGAAAACTTGCTGAAGAAAATAGAAAAGGGAGATAGATCAATTTTTATTTCCGATACAATTGAAGATTTTGAGGAAGTAGACTGGCAAGAAGATGTTATTGAGTCTGATGCTGATGACAGCGATGAAGATATGCCTCTTGCTCAACTAGTGAGTAGGGAGTAGGGTAGTGTGCCAAAAATAAGATTTTTTTGTACAAATTTGGCCTTATTTTTATTTATTTTTTTGAAGAATAACTCTTTATTTGTGTTCATGTATAAGCATTCTGTGTTTTGCAGTATTTTGTTTTGATTTTTATAAATAAATATCCCCTTTTTTCTTATTTTTTAAATATTTCATATATTTCCAATATTTCCATATATTTCCATATATTTCCAATGTTTCAGGAAATATTTCCGGAAATATTTCCGAAAATATATTTCTGGAAATTTTACATCACTACTGACTACTGTGATCATAAAAAGCGGATATAATTCAAATTGCATTTTAATGCGAATTCCGTATATTTTGACCATTTCTTAAAAATTTGCATATTTTCGAGCATATTTTCAATATTCTGTAGCATTTTCAATTTTTTGTTTGATATGCTACTGTGTTTTGCTCTGGTAGATATGGTCAAAGCGAGGAATAAAGATATAGAAATAACACCCGGTGATAGAGATACCTATGCTGCTAATCTAGAACATCTTAAGGACATATTTGTTAGTGTTAAAAAACGACTGGACTCTGCATACCAGCGTAACTCTCATTCTTACAATTTGAGAAAAAGAGAGTTTTCATTTAATGTAGGAGATTATGTTTGGCGCAAGAATCATGTCTTATCTAATGCAGGTAATCAGTTTAGTTCGAAATTGGCTCCCAAGTTTATTCTTTCTACTGTTCATCAAAAATACTCTAATTTGGTTTATATGTTGAAAAATTTAGATGGTTCTAAGGCCGGAAAGTGGCACATTAAAGACCTTAAAGTTTACACAGGCGTTGATGCTGATGCTTTAAGTTCTGATTCTGAGGATTTGGCTGAATAATTTTTTGTATAGTTTGAAAGCAAATTTTCAGTGATTTGTTGATCCAAAAATTTTTATTCTGTATTATTTTTGTATATATCTATAGTTAGTAAAAAAAAGTGGTTTACAAACCAAGCTTTGGTTTGGCTCACAAGGCATAAGCTAATTTATTTTGACTAGTAAGAAAATGCCAATTAGGATTGTGAGGCCAGTTCGACAATTACTTACTATGCTTCGAATGCAGGTATATATATTATTTTTAGGAGTTCTGATTTCTGGTAATGTTTTGCTTTAGTTTTTTTGAATGATTCCTGCAGAGATCCTTCAATGCTCAAGAATTTAATTTTGGGAATTTTGAGGCTGTATGTGTAGTTGATAGTATATTGTAAGATAAGTGAAGCTTTTGATACCCGATTTTGACATTTGTATTTTGCTTTAGGCAAGTACATAACCCGATTTTGACTTTTTTTTCTACCTTCAGTATGGGCCCTGTGGTAGGTTAGGTGCTGTTGGGTACTTCAGGTGAGTCTGGGGTTATCCTGCTTGTAGGAAGGGGTGCGTATTGGGGGGTGTCGCTTGGACTTCAACTGGCTCAAATTGCAGTTGTAAATAGTTGGGTGGCACTACTGTGCAATCCTAATCCCTATAAGTAGCCCAGATAATCTGAAGTGGATTGACAGCAGTAACAAACTACGGATTATCCCGGTCATTTTCAATTTTTTTGTATCCCTACTCTCGTTCAGTGGTGGTGGCTTACTATAATGTCACTAGGGCTCTGGTCAAGTCCTGGCTTTGCCAAAATGATTTTGTTTTTTTTTTTTTTTTTTTTTTGGACCCCTTGTTTTCTGTGTGTGAGGTCGGTGGTGGGGTAGGCGTGTGGCATGTGACAACTTGCCAGTGGATTATGTTAGGATCGATCACGCTGGAGACTCCAACGGCCCACCCTTTAAGATCCACGTTGGGAAGGAGCCTTCAGTGCCATTGATTTGTTGTTGCAGGTCTAGCGTTTGCTCTTTCATTGGTCGAGCACACTGAGACATTGTATGTTAGGGAAAATTTAAGCTTTTTTTTGTTGTGCCGTGTGTGGTTTGTGGTTAATAAGAAATCTTCCAGCTTTCTTATTATTTTTCGGAAGGGGGTAGTGTAGCATTTTCAATTTTTTGTTTGATATGCTACTGTGTTTTGCTCTGGTGGATATGATTCTATATAGAACTACAATGAAATAAATGAATAAACAACTATCTTTACTGTGCTCAGATTTTGTTACCTTGAGTACTGCCTTCTACTGAAAGTTTTTTGTGCAGGTTTGCAAGTTTTGTTAATTGATCTAGGAAGGTTTGATTCAGTACGGCAGGGCCCGCTGTTATTGATTAGAATCTTAGGAAAAGGAGGTAGTACCATCATCATCTCTGTTTGCAAATCCAATCAGTAATCTGAGGTTATGATAATTTGTTGTTTACTCTTTTTCATTTCCATCATGTCATTGAACAGCTGTTTTGTCTAGGCGTTTTCCTTAGACCTGTTCTACCTTTTGATATATGTTCTATAGGCACTTTTCAACATTCACCAGTCATTTTTTACACAACCGATTCTCAGTTCGTACTTTTGGGGTGAAACTGAACACGCTTTTTTCTTCAATGTCAAAATTAGAAGTTTGACAAAGGAGAGCCTTCTTCCGAAACCTAAATGAAGAATCAGCCCCTTTTGATCTTGAGACTTGATACCGAAAGGTTCGTCTCGGCCCTATTTGATTTTGGGCGAGATTTTTTTGGAATTTTGTGCCAGGGAACTCAAGGTTTAGACTAATATCTAGTTGATAATTGTCTAGAGTCGTCCCTTGGTCATTTTGGATTTTGTTTCGGTAAGTTTTTGAGATTTTCTTCAGGAATATTAACCTACAAGACGTGTTCCATTTTTTAATAGGACTGTTCCGAGCAGCATTTGGAAGTTTAAGACTTCACCTTTGGTCTAGAGTATCCCTCAATTTGAGGTAAGATTATTTCTGATATTTGGGGCTCGATTTGTTTTTTTATACGAACATCGTTATAGGGTCCTACTTCTACCCCTAGTCCTACCGTACTCCTAGTGCTAGGCTGTAGCTAGACAGTCTTAGAATATAGTTGGACAGCTCCTAGAAAGAGATTCTAGACTAGATCTAGATTGCTCTTAGTTGGCTTTGATAGCCATTCTTCAGCAACTCTCTTGGTACCACTCTGACCGAACCATGTGGAGTTCTACGTATAATGGATATAACATGGATAGGACTCATGACTCACTTACCAATACCTTAGTCTATCTATAGTGAGATCAAACCTGTAGATAATCTCACTTTGGAAACTTCTGGCTTTTACACACATTTCACTTGTATACATGTAAGTTGCACTTTTACTATTTAGGCAAATCTTATATAAATCACTTGATACTGATTTACGTTCGGTAAGTGCCCCTTAAATAAAATTCTAGAATTTTACCCTGAGGTTGCCCAAAGAATAACTTTCACCTTTCTGTGTTTAATTTGCCTGTTGGTAAGGTGTAACCCATACTGTATTTTTCTTATCACTCACAAGTGTAAATACCAAAAGATTTTTAGTCATGTTTACTTAGAATTCATATTTAGATATGCGTTATTTACATTCATTTTTTATAATCAAATATTTATAATTTGGTACAAGCCATAATGTATACACATTTTTAACAACGTCCTGGCTATCCCTATTTATTATTGAAATATTTTTTAATAAAGAAGCCAGATACATGTTTGTACCTAATTAGTTGTTTTATTGTTAAGCTCTCCAATTGTACAGGTTTTGTTATAACATCAATAAGTAATCTTCCTGGTTAAGTCACAATTAACTACATAGGTGGCGCCCACATTAATTTATTTCAATGGATAGTACTCAGTACCTACGAACCCTAGCTCTCTACTAATAGCTGGCTGCCGTGCTTTGTCCTAATCTGTGCTTTGTTTGACATAATTGGCACAAACATTGAACAGTAGGGTACAATTCTGTCTATTATTTTGATAAATTCATCAAATATAGATTAGTCCTTCCTTTAAAATTTGAACCCATTTTCAGCCATTACGGTACCTATTTGAAAGGGCGCATTAAGTACCTTATTGTTTTATTCCATCTCATACGACCTACCTAAAAATTATGCATGTTTGCTGGTAGGTTCAGATAGAAGGAAATAATTTGAGGTAGAAAATTTTGAAAAATATTCTGTTGTTTTCATTTTCTAATATTCGTGGCTATTGGTTAGAATATGTAAATATACGTAGTTCCATTATTATTTTAAATTCTCATATTAAAAAAGAATTCAAAAATATCCTAATAGTAGATAGTAGAGTAGAACCGTGAAGATTTGGACAGCGGGAGGCATTGAACACATTCAAATTTCCCGACCTATTGAAAAACGGTTGAAAATAGGAACTTGGTTAGGAGCGCATTAGAATCTTATTAGTAGCTGCCTAGACGCAAAGCGCGAGGGTTGTTTATTTTTGGCGCACCGCAATTTTCTTACAAAACGACGTGTTTGTTCTATTATTCACAAATTTTAAACTGTGCTTTTCGGAAACTATTTTTGTGTTTTTGGGATTACTGATTGGTAATTAGTATTGGGTAAGCTCTAACCTATCCAAGTTTATTGCTATTTTCAGGAAATATTAATAAACTTTTTTATATTCTGTTTTTTATTAGTCGAACTACGTTGAGGGAGGGTATGGACACTTGTCCAAACCCTCCCTAAACTATAAAATTGTTACAGAAAATATGCCCCAAAAACACAAAAGGGTAACAGAAAGACTCTTCTCAGCAGAAGCAATGCGAAGTGCAACATCTGATGTTCTCTCTGGACATTTTTCCATCAGAAAAAGCGCGCAAGAGCATAGAGTGAAAAAATCAACTCTAGCGTTATACGTCAAAAAAGCAAGAGAAGATGGAATTGAGAATACGTCCTTCTCCCCGCATTTCGTCACCTGTCAAGTTTTTTCTGATGAATTGGAATCCGCGCTTGCGGAGTTACCTCAAAACATGCTCAAATATGTATCACGGCTTAACCCCAAAAGCTACACGCAGATTGGCGTATGAGTTTGTCGAAAAAAACCACCTCAAGGTTCCAGACACTTGGAAAGCAAACAGATTAGCTGGAAAGGACTGGTTCACTGGATTTAAGGGTCGACGATCTGAATTGTCTATAAAAACCCCAGAGAATACAAGCTTAGCAAGAATTTCTAGTTTCAATAAATTAACGGTCGGGACATTTCAAGCTAAGCTAGAGAAGGTCCTGCAAAGGCACCAGTTCACTGGATCAGACATATTTAATTTGGATGAAACCGGTGCGGTGTGACTACGGTCCAAAAAACACAAAAAGTGGTTGCGACCAAAGGCCAGCACCAAGTGGGTAAAGTCGTTTCGCGTGAGAGAGGAGAGCTAGTCACACAAGTAGGAATTATTGGAGCGAATGGAACAGCCCTTCCTCCAGTGTAAGTGTTCCCAAGAAAAAAATTTGACAAGCATCGAATGCTTAGTGGTGTTCCAGAAGCGTATGGCGCAACCGGGTTAGTTCATTCTTCTGGATGGATGACCAGTGATAATTTTTTAAGTTTTAGAACACTTTGTAGCTCACGTTAGATGTTCTCAAGAACGTCGAGTTATTCTCATAATGGACAATCACGAATCCCATTTATCTGTTCCTGCAATTGTTTACTGCAAAGAAAATGGAATCACAATTCTAACTCTGCCACCACACACTTCTAATAAATTACAACCATTAGATAAGACTGTTTTTGGACCATTCAAAAGGTTTTTCAACCAAGGAGCAGATGACTAGATGCTCTCTCATCCAGGGCAGACAATATCAATTAATGACCTGGCAGAAATATGCATGAAGGCTTGGGATCGGTCCGCGACTCCCTCCAATATAAAATCTGGATTTCGTAGCACGGGAATTTGGCCGTTTGACAAAAATATTTTCAGTGGAGAAGATTTTCTTTGTTCATTCGTTACCGACAGGGTGGAATTCTCAACAGAAAAAGACCTTAGCAATGTTTCTCTGTCGAATGAAAATAATAATTTTGAAGAACCCCAGCAACCTGGCCCTTCTACACAGTCGCTGCCAGTGCCTGGAGCTGAAAGCCAAATCGGACACAAGCAAAGTTATGTTTCTCCATCCAAAATAAGACCGTACCCGAAAGCGCTAGATAGAAAAATAATTATAAGAAAAGGTCCAGTAAAAAGGAAATCCATAATAGCACCCGATCCATAATAGCAACCGAACGCGATGAAATTGCGGAGAAGAAACTAAAAAACAAGGCACCAAAAATTGATCAAAAGAAAATAGAGAAGGTAAAGAGGAAAGTTATGATCAAATCATCGTCAGATGAGGAATCAGTGGTTTACAAAGACTCATCTTCAGATTTAGATCTCGAAGAGGACGAGTTTGAGGATCAGGACCTCACCAGACTAAACGAAAATAGTTTCGTGGTTTGTAAGGTTTTTGGGAAAAAGTCAGTTAGAAATTACGCTGCAAAAATAGAAGAAGTCGTTGTAGATTGCTACAACGTGAAATTTCTACAGAAGCAAGTGGCTTCCAGTAGGTTCAGATTCAGTGAAGAGCCTCCCGCATTTGTTTCATACGAAGAAGCTGCCAAATCCTTTAACAGACCAAAGTGCCAGATATCAAGATATGATTTACTTTAATGTTGATCTTAGCGAATTCAGTTTACTTTAATTCTAAAATTATTGTTTTATAAACCTGATTTTCCAATAATTTTGGGATATTTAAACCTTTTTTTGTCATATTGATCGATTGCCCAGACCCTCCCTGCCATGAGGGAGGGTCTGGACATATTACACCAATATGTAATATATATTTTTCAAACTCATAATGTATTTTTTTTGAAAAAATATGCAAATATGATTGTAAGAGACATATATAAGTCACTCTGTTGCAAAAAAAATTATAATTTCTTTTCCAGGTCCACGTCATAATTATTCATTCAAATATTGTCCAAACCCACCCGGTTCTCCTCTACTATCAGGTCGAAACTAATTATTCCACTGCAATAATAAAAAACCGTTTAATCCGGCCACGACTCCTATCCCAAGGGCGAGAAAGACCTCACCATTCCATCTAGCTTGGTGCTCGACCGCCAGATCAAAGGCGCCGCTCTGAGTTGTGGAGCTGAATAGTGGTTAAGCTGTGATGCCGTTTAACCATTTAGGGCAGCGAGCCCTGCAAAACGGAGAATCCGCCGCCAGCAGCCATGATAATGCCTTTGATAATGCCTGTGGTTTATTGTTCAGCAGTATTAATCATTCTAAAAATGCAATTAATATCTATGTTATTTCTTTTAATTGTTATTTTCAGAAACAAGTATATTAAATTATTGATAATCTTGTTGGGATCCTCGGAATACAATGTATTTTGGTCAAGTAAAAACGCTTGGAGAACTAACTTTGGATTTATTTATTTAAATTAATTAAACTTATTGACAAAAATAACAAAGTATATGTAAATGGAGAGAACTGTAAGCTGGGTTGTTAGTCTAATGAGTGAACGCTTCTGAATGCAAAAGAAGCAATTTATATTGTCAACCTGCGTCATTAGGAACAAAGGAAAATGCGTTAAAACTGATCACGCGCTAGCCTCCTGGACCTGATAAGATTTCGTAAAGATAGCAGATGTTTGACCTAGATTATTATCGTTATCAATAGTTGAATGACGCAAATTACAATAATTAATAGATTTCGAAACAGGATATGGAAAAATACAAGAATGATTAAATATAGACTTAATAATATAAGATGTTAACAATATAAAGGTAGTTATGTAGGGGTATAACAATCCATCCCCCTTAAGTGTTTTGCTAGAGGTTTAATGCCTTTAGAAAACACAGTAGCAATAAGTGTTAAGACTAATCTATAAATATAATTTATTGGTTAGTTAAATTAAATGAAGTGTGAAAGTCTATGATAAGGATTTCGAACAGAGTAAGTAAATTAAAACTAAATGAGTCCTAATATTATTATTTATGGTGTTGACCTGACCTTTTCCAAAAAGAAGGAGAATAGTAAGATTTGATGGGAAGATGAGTTTTTTTTTTTCTTCATTTCTATTTTAACTTCTGGAAAGAAAGAACAAAAAAATGAACAGTGCGTGTAAGGTGTTGTACGAATGTTTGGATTGCAGAATCCAGGGAGAGGCTTTCTACTCTCAGTTGTCGATGTTCCAACTTAGGCAGGTAAGTTGAAGTGCAACGTTTTTACGTTATTTTATTTATATATTTTTTTTTCAAACAGGTGGCGCACGGATGGGTGCCACAAGGACTGTTAACAGGAGGGAACTTCAATCCTTCCCCGAGGTTTTGCGGGGTGTGCCAATTCACGGCACCGCTCTTGGTGATGAGGGTGGTCGTGTGGAGCGCTGTATTGGGGTCTTTTGTGGAGGTCCCAGTGGACTTCTTCCAGACAGTTCAGCTGTGAACAACTGATGTTAAATGTAACAGTTCAATAAAATTTTGATTTTTCGTGAGTCTGTGTTTTCTTTGTGTTAGAATTATTGTGTATGAAAACATGAAATAAAAGGTAATGATTTAAAGTCGAAGTCTTATAGCTAATAACCTGGTATCATAATAATTACATACTTAAATTTAATAAAAAGGGTTAGTGGATATAAATAAAAGTTAAATTTTTAAAATTTTTGTTTTTGACCTCGTCATCCTAGTTGGTGTTGATTCTGGTAGTTGGACTTCTTCGTAGAGGTTCGCTGGGGTTGGTTCGTCAGTAGAGATCTGATAACCACTATTGTCGATTCCATTAGGGTTTATGTAGCTGGAACTTATAGCGATAGCTTCGTTCTGTCCCGGGATTCGCCTAAAAGTTATTCTAGGTGCGGAGAGCCTGCTGTCAGAAATTGTATTATGACTATTAATACACAATAGGTATTGACAGGTATTTCTGGAAAAAATGTTTTTAATCCATCTTAGAGGTAGCCAGCGGCATTTTCGGCAGCAGCAAAGACAGGTGACCAGAATGATGATCGTAAGTACAATTGATCCAGTTAAGGTATTGTACCACTTTGAAGTATGGTAGAGAAACGGTTGGTCGATTCTTCTCTGAAGTTCGGCGTCGATCTGGTTTAATTTGGAATCAGCTTGGTTTAGATCGTTTAGGTTCACGTTTTCTAAACGAATCGGTTCCATTGTATCTGCTTGCAGTAAATTTTGCTTTATTTGGCAGCAATCGTCCAAGGTAATGTCGACTGATTGCAGCGGACTAGTGTAATTTGCAGAGAGATTGGACGAAGCAATTAATGTGGTAGCTAAAGTGTAGCATTTGCATTTGGGTTTTAGGGTAAAAATCCCAATTCCATTTATATTGACGTCACTGGTTCTAGTGTTGGAATCGCAATATATTGTGCCAATTGTAGGATTAGTGACTATAAATAGCCATTGGTTGGTACTTATTGGATGCCAAATTTCAAAGGTGCCTTTAGTGACTTTGGTGTCACAATCCTTTGGAATGATTTGCAGTTGTTTAGTTTTCAATTCAACTTCACAGATGGGTCTTTCCTTGATAAGGTAGGTAGTGGTTTTACTGCAGATAAAATCGGAAGGTGGTACCTTCAAACAGTTGGATAGGTCCTCCATTTGTCCATATGAGTTCTTCATAGGGCTCAGTAGTAGGTAAGGAAAGGACGGATTTATAAAGGAATAGACAGAGGAATTTGTTAGTTTTACTGGTAAAGGTATGAGATTGTAGAGTGAAAATGCGCTTCTTGTGACTAACGGAATTCTTATAGCGTAAATTAAAATTTCGTCTGAGTAAATTACTGATAGAGAGCATATTTCTAAATATTTATAAGCGTTTTCGAGTTTTTCGATTTCGAATGGGAATTCCCGATTCGAATCTAATTTGATTTTCAGTAGTTCTTGTCTTAAATGCGTGGGCGTAATTATGCTTGGGTGTAAGATATTTTGCTTTGAAAATAAAATAGCTGAAATGATTACGTCAAATTCTTCATTTAATTCATTTGATAATAGAGTTGATAAATTTAATTGTCCAGCGACAGTCTGTCTGTAAGTCATAGCATTGATCTTCTTTGTTGCAGAGGTTGCAAACTTATTAAATTTTCTAAAATTTTCGTTAAAGATCCCTTGGTTTTTTAGGAGAGCTTGTGCGGTTGCATTATAACCTTCAATTGCATCTGATAAAATATGAACTTGTTGTTTCATTAATTTATTCATGTCGTCAGTTTGTTGTGACATAGAAGAAATTGCATCTGTATAAAATTGTGCATCGTCTGCGTCGGGAATACCGAAAAGCCATTTAAATGCGTATGAAACTCCATTAATAAGACCTCGTTTTTGCCTTAAAATAATTTTATTATGACTAGTTAAGTGGCAAATCGAATCATATTTGTCTTCTAAGGTATTGAGATTTTTCTCAATTAGATTTAGAGTTCCTTCACAAGTTACTTGAAAATCTCTATCGGTTTTATTACCTTCTCTTCGATAGAATATACATATGGGTATTGAAGATTGGTATGTTTTGCGAATTAATTTTAATTTTTCTTCAAACATAGAAATATTAACAAATGATAAGAGAGTAAATTTGTCTTCGGAGAGTCGGGCTTGACCTAATTCATGGTAAAATATTCCTGAACGATCGAATAGATTAGTAATGTTATATTCGGGTTCGAATAGGTCATTTGTGGAGCTTTTATTTATTTTAAGGAGAAGTAAAAGGAGTAATGCCAGCAGCATTTTCTGAAAAGAAAGGTTTCAGTAAATTATGATGGTAAGTTGCTTGCTTATTATTATTAAGTAATAACTTAACGGTTTGGTTAGGATAAGTTGCAATTACCTTAAAAGGGCCTTTATAAAGGGCTGAAAATTTCTTATTTAATCCGGGCTTTATAGCTTTATTTTGGATGTATACAAAATCACCGGGTTTAAGATTATTTAAATTCAATTTCTTATCGTAATGTTGTTTTGAATTTTGTTTGGACTTAATTATGTTTTCTCGAGCTAATTCAAATTTTAATTTTAGTGCGGAGTAGAAATCATCATAAGTATATTTGAATTCAGGTTTCGATGTTAGAGAATTTGGAATAGAAGCTCTATGACCATAGACTAATTCGTACGGAGTGAAATTAGTGGCTTTGTGAATATGTGTGTTATAGGTGAACATAGCCAATGAGACAAATTCGTCCCAATCATTTTGTTGGGAACTTATGTAATGTTTTAGATATTCCTTTAAAGTAAGGTGTGACCTTTCTAATGCGCCATTAGTTTGCGGATGATAAGGACTAGACAGTATATGCTTGATTTTGAAAAGTTTATTCAAGTCTTTTATGACGTTAGAAGTGAAATCAGTGCCTTGATCTGATAAAATTGTTTCTGGGATACCGTAAAGAGAGATAAATTGCAATAACTGTTCGGCTACAGTTCTGGCTTCATGATTTGGAATAGGCATAGCATATGAGAATTTAGTTAAATCATCTTGCATGGTGATAATGAATCTGTTACCCTTTTCTGTTATGGGTAAGGGTCCTACAATGTCAATAGCTAGTCTTTGGAATGGACGTTCGCTAGTTGTTGTTATCTCCATAGGAGCTTTAGGTGGGTGACGATTTAACTTATTAATTTGACAGGATTCGCAAATTTTAATTAACCTTTTAATGTCACTTTTCATATTAGGCCATTTATAATTTTCTTTAATTCTTCGGTAAGTACGAAGAAAACCTGAGTGACCTGAAACAGCTGAATCATGATTTTCTTTGAATATTTGTTTTATTTCGTCATGAGTATTCGGTTGAAATCTAGGACGATTAACCAGAGTAATAGAAATTTTGTGTTTTATAAATAAGTATTCAAGGAGGTCGTTAAAAACGTCTTGTTTTATGTGAATATTATTTTCACATGGATTCTTTAAGAAGATATGAGATATTTTATTTTTCTTTAGATCTGTTCTCAAATTTTGCAAGGAGTAGAAAAGATCATTGTACGTTAATTTATCGAAGTGATTAAGTTTAGAGATAAGCAAAAACGTTTGTTTATTATCGTTTTTTAAAGTTACTGAATCGTAAAGATTTAGTTCATTTAGATCGATTTTTGCTAAATCATAATTTAGGGAGAGATTTTCGGAACATGGATTGTTTTCATCAAGATCCTTAGAATAGAAAATTGCATTTGGAAATTTTTGGAATATATTTTCCTTAATTATTTCGATATTTGGAACTTTTTGGTTTTGGTAATGAAATTTCGTGAAGTCCGGGAATGATTCGGCTTCTTTTGTAGGAAAACAAGATTTTTCCAAGTGTACTGTCATTACAGGTACTGTTGATTTGTTCGATTGTGGACTGTATTTCTATTTTGCTGGGTTTTAAAATACTTTTTTATGTATAATTTTGCTATAGATTAACAAGAAAAATAGGAGACGTTTTTTATTACGTGTTTATTCTACCAGAATACAAAATGCAAGTCATAAATTACAAGTGAATACAAGACAGTAACAAGAACAAGTTAAAGCAAATATGTCTGTCTCTTTTTCGCCCGGCTAAACCGTTATTCTCACTCCCTTTTTGTTGATCGGGTGCCATCACATTTGAACTGGATGGGTTTTGACAGGGTGCACAGCGTTGCCGGTTTGAATTATTATTTGAATTATATTTATTGAGTCATGACAAAACTAACATACCCCCGGCTTTGAAAGTAGGTACTTTCAACAGTCAACAAACAAAATGAAAAGTACAAATGGCGATTAAGAACACTCGCGCACATGCTGGTTCACTTAAATTTCATCATTCGTCGGCAGAGGACACAGCTTTGCGAATGAACGTCTCAGAGTGCTCGTGGATGTTTTTACTGTTGCCACCCTAGCAACTCCATCAGATCCTGGATGTACGCTAAGAACTCGTCCCAGCAACCATTTGAGTGGTGGCTGATGGTCATCCTTTATTAATACTAAATCGTTGACACGTAGTGGCCTCTCAGATTTTAACCATTTCTGACGTTGTTGAAGCTCGGATATGTATTCGAGGGACCACCTTTTCCAAAAATGCTGTTGCAACTGCTGAATTTGTTGAAATTTGTCTAAACGGTTTGTATTGATCTCGAGCAAATTTGGATCGGCAACAGAAGTCAATGGGCGTCCGATGAGAAAGTGAGCGGGACACAATGGACTAAAATCGGATGGGTCTGATGATAGGGGTGAAATTGGCCGGGAATTAAGGACGGCCTCGATTTGTGCTAACAATGTATTAAACTGTTCGAAGGTTAGTTTTACGTTCCCGGCAATGCGTTTGAGGTGATGTTTGGTGGATTTAACTCCAGCCTCCCAAAGGCCCCCAAAATGTGGTGAATGAGATGGTATGAATGACCATGCAATGCCTTCGTTTTCTATGGTGCCCGCCAAATCAGATGCATTAACTTCTAAAAATTGACCTAAAGGTTTTAAATCTGAACTAGCAGCAACAAAATTGGTACCATTGTCTGAGTACATCTGATATGGCTTTCCACGTCTAGCAATAAATCTTCGCAAGGCAGCCATAAAAGAATTCTTCGAGAGGTCGGATACTAGTTCCAGATGGATAGAACGAGTAGCAAAGCAAATAAAAAGTGAAACATAACCTTTGGTAATTTTACAGCCGCGACCATTTTGATCTTTGATGGGGAAAGGCCCACAATAATCGACACCTGTTGTGTAAAATGGCGGAGCAGGACTTATTCGACTCTTTGGTAGGTTTCCCATAAGTGGGGTTATTATTTTTGGTCTAGCTCGAAAACATTTAATACAGTTGTGTACCGTCTTTTTGGCTAGATTACGAGCAGCTAAAGGCCAAAATTTTTCACGAATATGGTATAAAATTTGTTGGGGTCCTGCATGTAACAGGCTGACATGTTCCCGCTTGAAAATAAGTTTGGTCAATATATGTTTTGATGACAATAAAAAAGGGTGTTTTTTATGGTATGGTAGTGCCGAGTGTTTTAGCCTACCGCCGACTCTAATCATTCCATTATTGTCCAAAAATGTTGATAGCTTTGCTAACGGACCTTTGTTAAGTTTAGTTGGATCTTTGGACAAAAGACTTATTTCGTTGGGAAATGATTCAATTTGTGACATTTTTAGTAACCGTAATGAGGCCCTTTTGGTTTCGCTGTAAAGCAATGGACCCAAAAATCTATCAGATGCCCTTTTAAGGCAATTTTCCTTGAATCTCAAACAATAAGCAACAATACGTTCCAGTTTAGATAAATAAGAGTACCTATCGAAAAGAGATAGATTCGTGGTAGAAGTCTCAACATGAGTATAAACGTTTTTACGAAATTCTGGGAGCTCTACGTGAAGGGAAGGTAAAGTTGGCCAATGAAATTCGTCATGCTTTAGCCAATCGGGTCCGTGCCAATAGATGTTGAGAGAAGCCAAATCCTTAGGCATGACTCCGCGAGAAACGTGGTCTGCAGGATTTTCTGATGTTGGCACATGTCGCCAGTTATCTGTATTAACCAACTCTTGAATCCTTGCCACTCGATTTGCTACAAAGGGTTGTAAAAGGTTAGGTTCGATTTTGAGCCAGCCCAGAACCACGGTAGAATCTGACCAGTAAACTATGCGATTTATACAAACATCTATGGAGGACTTGACCTTTTCAATTAATTGTACAAGTAAGACAGCAGCCATGAGCTCTAATCGAGGAACTGTTTGTGTCTTCAATGGAGCGACCTTAGATTTTGAGCAGATCAAACTAATTTCAAAATCACCGTCATCGCCCTTACACCTAGCATAAACACATGCTCCAAAGGCTCGTGTGGACGCATCCGCGAAGCCATGTATTTCGATGCTGTTTGAATCCGAGCACGTGATCTGGCGATCTATTTTGAGATTATTCAAGCATTTTAACTCACTGCGAAATCGTAACCATTGACTATGCAAGTAGTTTGGAACACTTTCGTCCCAAGATAGTTTTTCCGACCACAGTTCCTGTAGGATCATTTTAGCGATTATAATCGAAGGACTCAAAAGACCCAAAGGGTCAAATATTTGCGAAATTTCAGATAAGATTGACCTTTTGGTAATTTGCTTCACAATAGAATCATTGATATTGTAGGTCAAGCTATCAGTTTGTGCACTCCAAACCAAACCTAAAGTTTTTGTATTTTCGTGTATGCCAAAGTCGATTGAATTAACCTTATCATTTGATTCGATATGATCTAAAACCTCGGGTGAATTGGAAATCCATTTTCGTAACCTGAAACCACTCCTTTCTAAGTATCGAGAAACTTCGTTAGCTATAAGAATTGCGTCATTTATGGAATTGGCTCCACTAAGAAAATCGTCCACGTAAAAATGTTTTTTAATGATTTCGGAAATAACTGGAGACTCTTCGGCACAATCTAGACCTACTTGGTAAAGGCATCTTATGGCTAAAAAGGCAGCTGATGAAGTGCCATATGTGACAGTTGCTAATTCATAAATATCAATTGGGTCAGCAGGAGTTTCACGCCATAAAATACGCTGTAATGCTCGTTGTTCCGGAACTATAAGAACCATCCTGTACATCTTTTCTACATCTCCCGCGATTACATAGTTATATTTTCTGAAACGAATAAGTGCTGAGAACAAGTCAGGCTGCAATGTTGCACCCACCATCTGTAGGTCATTAAGAGAATAGCCGGAGCTAGTTGCGCAAAAAGCGTCAAAAACTACGCGTAGTTTAGTGGTGAGGCTGCTCTCTTTGATAACACCATGATGGGGTAAAAAATACGAGTGTTGTTTAGTTTCAGATTTGACCTTTGACATGTGTTCCAAAGCAGCATATTCATTGATAAATTTAGAGTATGCTTCTTTGAATTTAGGTTGGCGCTCAAATTTACGCTCCAAAGACAAAAGTCGTTTTTTGGCATTTTCGAACGAATCTCCTAAAACATCGAGATTTTCCTTGAAAGGGATTGTCACGATAAATTGACCATTATCGCTACGTTGAAATGTATCTACAAAATGTGATTCACACAATTTTTCTTCACGCGACAAGTATTTAGAAGTGGAAACCTCTTCCACTTCCCAAAATCTAGAAAGTTGTTTATCAAGATCAGAATTGGTAGACAAATTGCATTGCACAACTTGTGAAGACACTGAAGAAACGGAACCTGAAATTATCCACCCAAATTTAGTCTTGTGCAAGAGTGCATTATGATTTTCTAGTTTTACTTGACCTACACACATGACATGCCAAAAATGATCAGCGCCTAAGAGAATGTCAACTTTGCCTGGCAAATAAAAATTTGGATCAGCTAGCTTTAAATGTCCTGGAATTTGTAAAGAATTAATGTCAACAGGAAAATTAGGCAACGTACCTGTTATTTCCGGCACTACAAGACATAAAGCGTTAATACTATAACTGTTATGAAGTGATTGAATGTGCAAGGAAGCCTTTTGTCTTATTGTAGATTCAGCCTGATTTAAACCACAGACCTTTATGTTGATGTTTGACAAATTTAAGTTCAACCTTTCTGCTAAACTAGAAGTAATAAAGCTGCTCTGACTTCCTGCATCCAAAAGCGCTCGTGCTATGTGTATTTTATTATTATTATCAAATAAGCGAACCGAGACAGTTGATAATAATACGTGATTATTGAAATTTGAGACGCTTTTTGAGGAACAAACTATACTTTCGTTACTTTGTGCTTCTTCAGGTTCTTGTGCACTTTTGCTAGGGTCAGAGATGTGCAAAAGACTGTTATGACGACCCCTACAAAACTTGCAAGAACCTGAACGACATTGTTTTATTAAATGGCCAGGACGTAAACAATTGATGCATAGTTTTCTTTTTTTTACTTCAATAAGACGCTCGTTTACATTTAATTGTTTGAAATTAGCACACTCTTGAATGTAATGTTCCATTTTGCAAAAGGGACAACATACTTGAGTACTAAAGAAAGATTTTGTTTTTAATTCTACTTTATTTTTGGTGAATTTCTTGACATTTTTGGAACCATCTAGTGATTCCAGAAAATCGGCACGTTCCTTTAAAAAGTCTTTTAAATTCTCAAATGTTGGTTTATTGAAAAGGGCCTTTTTCTGTTCCCACTCACGGGCAGTGATAGGGTCCAGTTTGAGTGAAATTAAGTATATGACTAAAGTGTCCCAGTTTTCCGTGGGTTCATTAAGAATTTTGAGAGCCCTAATATGTTTTGTTACATTATCTACAATTTTTCTGAGGGATAGCGCAGACTCTTCGTGTATTTTGTCTAAATTAAACAATGCTTTAACGTGATTTTGCACTAGAATGCGATTATTATTGTATCTTTTGCAAATTAAATCCCACGCAATCGTGTAATTGTCACTAGAAAGCTCTAGGCTAGCAACAATTTCTAGAGCCCCACGAGATAAACTTGCACGAAGATAATGAAATTTTTGTACATCGCTAATAGATTGATTTTGATGGATCAAAGAGTCGAATGAGTCCCTGAACTCGAGCCAATTGTCATAATTACCTTCGAATTTAGGTAATTCTATTACTGGTAACTTTAAATTATTGTTAAAGCCAACTGCCATAGCTCCAGTACCCGAGCTCAAGCCATGAACACCAATATGACCGCCTACCGAATTTGCGTTTGCATTTTGTGAAGCCACATCATCGTCATCAGTCGATTCTTTTAGAAAAGTTTTTGCCCTTGCGAGACTAGAGTAAAAGTCAGCATCAAACTTTTCGCGCTCTTCAAGCTGCTGATCGCTATCAATTGCAATTGTATCAATTTCCATTTGAATTTGTTCGAACTCGTCTAATATTTTTTCAAAACGATCAACTCGCTCTTCAAGCTCATTGAATGATTTTTGCTCTGTGATTTTATAATCGGGAAATTTATTTTCTATTATGTTGAGAAATTTAGAAAAAATAGTGACCTTTGATTTAATCGAGCCTCGTTTACGAACTAATTTGTCTAAATCTTCCATAGCTATTTATTTTTTATTAAATTTAACCAATAATATCAACAAACAATATCTTTACTAGTTGCCGTATAAAGAAAAATACGCGAACAAATGCGCTAAAATATTGTTCAATAATTATAAATGAGGAAAATTATTAGTTTGCAAGCACAAAACAAAACCGCCCTAGAGAAATAAATAGGAAACAAACGTTGATTGGACAAGAAATAAAAAAGGAACGACTCACGTGATGAACGTTTTTTCCAGCTGTTCTACTTTTAGCAACGGTCGGTTATGCCCTTGAGCGGGCCGAACACTATACGTTTGTTTTGTTGTTTTACAAATTCGGATTATTGCACAAAGCCACACTTGCAATACACAAATTATCCGTGTCGTTGGACCAAAATGTTGATTTGTTCGATTGTGGACTGTATTTCTATTTTGCTGGGTTTTAAAATACTTTTTTATGTATAATTTTGCTATAGATTAACAAGAAAAATAGGAGACGTTTTTTATTACGTGTTTATTCTACCAGAATACAAAATGCAAGTCATAAATTACAAGTGAATACAAGACAGTAACAAGAACAAGTTAAAGCAAATATGTCTGTCTCTTTTTCGCCCGGCTAAACCGTTATTCTCACTCCCTTTTTGTTGATCGGGTGCCATCACATTTGAACTGGATGGGTTTTGACAGGGTGCACAGCGTTGCCGGTTTGAATTATTATTTGAATTATATTTATTGAGTCATGACAAAACTAACAGGTACAGGATTTCTGGATAAAGCATCAACATTAGAATTTACTCTTCCAGGTTTGTATTTTATTTCGTAAGAATATTCTTCTAGTTTTAAACGCCATCGTACTAGTCGGCTACTTGGATCTTTGCAATTGAAAAGCCAAGTTAGGGGGCGATGATCTGTGTAAATAACAAATTTTCTACCATATAGGTATGGACGAAAATGTTTTACTGCCCAAACAATAGCGAGAAGTTCCTTTTCAACAACAGAATAGTTGCATTCGGCTTTATTAAGAGTCCTTGATGCGTATGAGATAGGTAAATCTTCACCAATTTTTCCTTGAGATAAGATCGCTCCAACAGCGTAATTAGAAGCGTCTGTTGTAAGAATAAATCTTTGGAGAAATCAGGGTATTGGAGAATTGGCTTTGTAGTTAAGATATTTTTGAAATAATCAAAGGAATTTTGATGTTCAGAAGACCATAAGAATGGAACATCTTTCTTTAAAAGATTTGTTAGTGGTTTTGCCAATTTTGAGAAATCTTTGATGAATCTTCGATAATAACCAATAAGACCTAAAAATTGCTTAATTTGTTTCGGAGTTTTTGGAATTGGGTATTCCTTCATTGATGAAATTTTATCGGGATTTGGTGAAACTCCTTTTTCACTAACGATATGACCTAGATAAGTAACTTCGGTGCGCATGAATTCGCACTTATCGGGTTGTAAGAGAAGTTTATTAGTTCGAAGTCTTTGAAATACATTTTCTAATTTTTTGGAATGTTCTTCTATGGAACTGGCAAAGATGACAATGTCATCAAGGTATACGAAACATTGAAGTCCTTGAAGACCTGTAAGGGCGGCATTCATAAGCCTTTGGAAAGTACTGGGGGCATTCTTTAAACCAAACGGCATACGAACATACTCGTAATGACCTGAAGGAGTTGAAAAAGCAGTTTTAGAGATGTCACTTTCGTGCATGTCAATTTGATGAAAACCGGAAGCTAAATCTAAAGTGGTGAAATATTTAGAATGACCAAGTTGGTCTAGAATATCTTCGATACTGGGTAAAGGAAAAAATTCGGAAATAGTCACATAATTGAGTTTCCTAAAATCAACGACTATCCTCCATTTCCTTTCGCCTGAAGCATCCAGCTTTTTGGGAACTATCCAAAGAGGAGAGTTGTAAGGAGAAACTGATTCTCGAATAATGCCTTGCTGTAGCATTTTAGCTATTTGCTTGTCTAGTTCTTTTTTATGAATTTCTGGAAACCGATAAATTTTGGACGCAATGGGTGTCGGGTCAGTGACTTTAATTTCGTGTTTCAAAAGATTCGTTGTAGTTAGTTTATCGTTAGGCAAGAAAAATATGTCATTATATTCGTTACAGATTTTTGAAACAGAATATTTTTCTTCTAAATTAAGGTGATCTAAACGTAGATTTTCTTGTAATAATTTGAGTCCTTGCTCTTTATTAATTTTATTATTTTGATAAGAAAGTATACAAGAATTTGTTTCTTCAAAAGGTTCTAAATTGACCTGGATTTTATTAATCCTTATACCTCGATTATGAGTATTTAAAATTGTAGTAAGGGCCTTGCCATTAACTACTTTAACTATAGATCTGGCTAAATATATGCCTTCTGCAATTTTAATTTCGGGACATATCCCTTGGGAGATATTCGAATTAAGAATATCTATTTTGATAACGCTTTCTGACCTCGGATTCACATAAAAAGAATTGTTATCGCTTTTTTGTTTATGAAATATTTTTATTGGATCTCGTAAAGAACTCCAAAGATAATTCCAAATTATTTAAATCAATTATTGCCTTTTGGCTTGTTAGGAAATCATTTCCTATGATACCATCATGTGGTATATTATCATTATCGGAAATAACGTAAAATTTAATTGGAAGAATTTGATTAGCAAATTCAAATTTAATTAGACAACTGCCAACTGTTTCAACAGGGGCATTCGGACATAATCCGTTTAAAATAATTTTATCACTGAAATTTATTTTTTCAGTATTAGGAATTTTGTCTAATTTTAAAAGAGATACTGAAGCACCAGTATCAATTAAGAATTTATAAAGTTGCCCATTATGGTAAGAATCCAAATATGGGTTTTTATCGTTATTGTCAAAGAATACTTTGCAATTAGAGAAATAAATTCTAGGAGAATGATTTAGTGCATAGCTCGTACCGGAGGCCTGACTATTATCTGGCACTTTTAAATCATTAATTGAAGTATTATAAGAGTCATAAGAGGCATCGCTTTTGGAATTATTAGAGGAATTAATTTTGGGTGAACGCTTTAGTGCATAGTTCGTACCGGAGGCCTGACTATTATCTGGCACTGTTGTATCGTCACTCAAAATTTTATCATCATGTAAAGGTACGTCGCTTTTTATTCCCAACCCCAAGAAACGACGTCGTTCTGAGGATCGGTGGAGTTTAAATGTACCTGAGTATTATCAGGTTGAGAATTGGAATTATTTTGAGAATTTCTAAGTTCATTGTTTCTTTTTAATTTGAAACATTCACTCACTAAATGTCCATCTTTTTTACAATATTTACACGTCTTTTTGGTATAATTATTAGAATAATTATTAGGAGGTTTAGAATTTGGATTGTAAGACGGTTTATTAATTTGGATATTTTTTGCTAAGTTCCTTTTCTTGAAGCAATCTTTAAGCAAATGACCTGAGGTTTTACAAAATTGACAGAATTTTTGACCGGGAGGAGAATTTTGTGACTTGGAAGGTTTTGTAACTTGAAGGGCTCATTCCTCTTCAAGTGCCACATTCAAGGCATCAGAAAGATTTTTAGGTTCTCTGCTTCTCAAAAAGCGAGAAATATCTGCATTAGAATGAAGAATAAACCTTTGATGAGCCAATTCTTGTATGGTTCTCGAACGACCAACAGCTTCGTTAGCATTATGGAAACTTACAGAATTTAATAAACGAGTGCTAAGTTTATCGATTCGATTATAAAAATTTATAATGGATTCATTTTGAAATTGTTTAATTGTATTAAGTTCTTCCATAATTTGAGTGTAATGTTTTCTGTCAGAAAACAGTTGTAATAAAAGAGTTTTTAGGTCGTGCCATTCGGCGATGGGTTTATCTCTCATTTGTGCTTTTGCACTTCCAGTTATTTTCGAAATTATATAAGCTAATAAAGGATCTTTTTGAAAATCATTAGAAAATTTAAAAGCGTTTTCACAATTTGAAATAAATTCGGGTAAATCATTTCGATTTCCGTCAAAAGTTTTAGAAATTAATGAACACAAAAAGGTCAATGGAATACCAGAATTTGTATGTGCTGGTAAGCTAGTAGATTGAGAAGACGATGGGGCATTAGTGGTGGTTATAGTTGAGTTGTCTGTTGCGTCAGTCATTGACGGTAACATATTTGAGAGGAAATAGTACAAAAGTAAAAAAAAAATGAAAAAGGAAATAAAAATAACAACTACTTAAAACAAGAATTTGAAAAAAGAAGATATTTAAAGAAGTTTTTCAAAGAATTTTCTTTCAAAAGTTATCAAAAGTATTAAAATAATAAAATAGCACTTGTTTCAAAAGTTAAGAAATAAAAGAAATAAAAATTGGAGCACTCTTGAGAAAAATTAAACAACAATAAAAATATAAATTGGTTAGTAGGGAAGAAAAAGGATCTTACTTAAGTCAATATGATTCCTTGGATTCCGGGAGATTCGTGGTTTTGGTCTTGGAGGTAAAACTCGGCTTGCAGCTGGTTTATCAATTGGACGTCGGAGAAGTTCAATTTTCCGCAGAGCAAGGACCAAATCCTGTTCGCAGCGCCAATTTATGTTGGGATCCTCGGAATACAATGTATTTTGGTCAAGTAAAAACGCTTGGAGAACTAACTTTGGATTTATTTATTTAAATTAATTAAACTTATTGACAAAAATAACAAAGTATACGTAAATGGAGAGAACTGTAAGCTGGGTTGTTAGTCTAATGAGTGAACGCTTCTGAATGCAAAAGAAGCAATTTATATTGTCAACCTGCGTCATTAGGAACAAAGGAAAATGCGTTAAAACTGATCACGCGCTAGCCTCCTGGACCTGATAAGATTTCGTAAAGATAGCAGATGTTTGACCTAGATTATTATCGTTATCAATAGTTGAATGACGCAAATTACAATAATTAATAGATTTCGAAACAGGATATGGAAAAATACAAGAATGATTAAATATAGACTTAATAATATAATATGTTAACAATATAAAGGTAGTTATGTAGGGGTATAACAATCTTCATGCGGTATCAAACGTTTCAAAGTCTCTCGTATTCCTACATCGAGCCGGTGATTTACGAGCTTTCGCAGGCGACGGCGGCAAGCCTTTGATCTCTATATTTCCATTGTTCGATGACGAGTGAAGCAACTTATATCTATTCTGTAAACTTTGCCACCACTGAACAGCCGAAACCAACACCGAGGTAAGCCGGCGGGATCGCCCAGTAAAGGTAGGCGGAGACCGACGCGGGACTGCGGCAGCGGGATCGAGAACGAAACTTTTGCGGGACGTAAATCAACAGCGGGATATGAAGGAGCGCATACCGGTACGAAGAGAACGCATGCGATTTGCGGGATGTCTGCGAATTAATTTAGGTTCGCAGCGTGCAGCGTTTTCCCGCAGTTCGCATAGTAGTTTGATGATGTTTTTATATTGTTTGTACGCTACCATGTGTTCCGAGTATGGCGGAGACTGTCGCGTTGGTGTGCATCCTATGCGAACTCCCCGTTGCCGAATCTAACGCATCGTTCCTGTTCCCGCTCCCGCTAACGCAGTCCCGCGTCGTTCTGCGCCTACCTTAACAGTCCCCAGTGTGCCGCGCGCTGCGTTTCAGGTTAGTTAAAAATGTGGTAAAAGATAGTTTTATACTTGCTCCTTTTTCTTCACCCTTGGTTGACGTCCGGGTGACCGTCTTTCTCCACTTAGTTGGAAAATGCTGAGAGCTTCAATTCTGAATTTCTGGAAACCGATAAATTTTGGACGCAATGGGTGTCGGGTCAGTGACTTTAATTTCGTGTTTCAAAAGATTCGTTGTAGTTAGTTTATCGTTAGGCAAGAAAAATATGTCATTATATTCGTTACAGATTTTTGAAACAGAATATTTTTCTTCTAAATTAAGGTGATCTAAACGTAGATTTTCTTGTAATAATTTGAGTCTTTGCTCTTTATTAATTTTATTATTTTGATAAGAAAGTATACAAGAATTTGTTTCTTCAAAAGGTTCTAAATTGACCTGGATTTTATTAATCCTTATACCTCGATTATGAGTATTTAAAATTGTAGTAAGGGCCTTGCCATTAACTACTTTAACTATAGATCTGGCTAAATATATGCCTTCTGCAATTTTAATTTCGGGACATATCCCTTGGGAGATATTCGAATTAAGAATATCTATTTTGATAACGCTTTCTGACCTCGGATTCACATAAAAAGAATTGTTATCGCTTTTTTGTTTATGAAATATTTTTATTGGATCTCGTAAAGAACTCAAAAATAATTCCAAATTATTTAAATCAATTATTGCCTTTTGGCTTGTTAGGAAATCATTTCCTATGATACCATCATGTGGTATATTATCATTATCGGAAATAACGTAAAATTTAATTGGAAGAATTTGATTAGCAAATTCAAATTTAATTAGACAACTGCCAACTGTTTCAACAGGGGCATTCGGACATAATCCGTTTAAAATAATTTTATCACTGAAATTTATTTTTTCAGTATTAGGAATTTTGTCTAATTTTAAAAGAGATACTGAAGCACCAGTATCAATTAAGAATTTATAAAGTTGCCCATTATGGTAAGAATCCAAATATGGGTTTTTATCGTTATTGTCAAAGAATACTTTGCAATTAGAGAAATAAATTCTAGGAGAATGATTTAGTGCATAGCTCGTACCGGAGGCCTGACTATTATCTGGCACTTTTAAATCATTAATTGAAGTATTATAAGAGTCATAAGAGGCATCGCTTTTGGAATTATTAGAGGAATTAATTTTGGGTGAACGCTTTAGTGCATAGTTCGTACCGGAGGCCTGACTATTATCTGGCACTGTTGTATCGTCACTCAAAATTTTATCATCATGTAAAGGTACGTCGCTTTTTATTCCCAACCCCAAGAAACGACGTCGTTCTGAGGATCGGTGGAGTTTAAATGTACCTGAGTATTATCAGGTTGAGAATTGGAATGATTTTGAGAATTTCTAAGTTCATTGTTTCTTTTTAATTTGAAACATTCACTCACTAAATGTCCATCTTTTTTACAATATTTACACGTCTTTTTGGTATAATTATTAGAATAATTATTAGGAGGTTTAGAATTTGGATTGTAAGACGGTTTATTAATTTGGATATTTTTTGCTAAGTTCCTTTTCTTGAAGCAATCTTTAAGCAAATGACCTGAGGTTTTACAAAATTGACAGAATTTTTGACCGGGAGGAGAATTTTGTGACTTGGAAGGTTTTGTAACTTGAAGGGCTCATTCCTCTTCAAGTGCCACATTCAAGGCATCAGAAAGATTTTTAGGTTCTCTGCTTCTCAAAAAGCGAGAAATATCTGCATTAGAATGAAGAATAAACCTTTGAAGAGCCAATTCTTGTATGGTTCTCGAACGACCAACAGCTTCGTTAGCATTATGGAAACTTACAGAATTTAATAAACGAGTGCTAAGTTTATCGATTCGATTATAAAAATTTATAATGGATTCATTTTGAAATTGTTTAATTGTATTAAGTTCTTCCATAATTTGAGTGTAATGTTTTCTGTCAGAAAACAGTTGTAATAAAAGAGTTTTTAGGTCGTGCCATTCGGCGATGGGTTTATCTCTCATTTGTGCTTTTGCACTTCCAGTTATTTTCGAAATTATATAAGCTAATAAAGGATCTTTTTGAAAATCATTAGAAAATTTAAAAGCGTTTTCACAATTTGAAATAAATTCGGGTAAATCATTTCGATTTCCGTCAAAAGTTTTAGAAATTAATGAACACAAAAAGGTCAATGGAATACCAGAATTTGTATGTGCTGGTAAGCTAGTAGATTGAGAAGACGATGGGGCATTAGTGGTGGTTATAGTTGAGTTGTCTGTTGCGTCAGTCATTGACGGTAACATATTTGAGAGGAAATAGTACAAAAGTAAAAAAAAAATGAAAAAGGAAATAAAAATAACAATTACTTAAAACAAGAATTTGAAAAAAGAAGATATTTAAAGAAGTTTTTCAAAGAATTTTCTTTCAAAAGTTATCAAAAGTATTAAAATAATAAAATAGCACTTGTTTCAAAAGTTAAGAAATAAAAGAAATAAAAATTGGAGCACTCTTGAGAAAAATTAAACAACAATAAAAATATAAATTGGTTAGTAGGGAAGAAAAAGGATCTTACTTAAGTCAATATGATTCCTTGGATTCCGGGAGATTCGTGGTTTTGGTCTTGGAGGTAAAACTCGGCTTGCAGCTGGTTTATCAATTGGACGTCGGAGAAGTTCAATTTTCCGCAGAGCAAGGACCAAATCCTGTTCGCAGCGCCAATTTATGTTGGGATCCTCGGAATACAATGTATTTTGGTCAAGTAAAAACGCTTGGAGAACTAACTTTGGATTTATTTATTTAAATTAATTAAACTTATTGACAAAAATAACAAAGTATACGTAAATGGAGAGAACTGTAAGCTGGGTTGTTAGTCTAATGAGTGAACGCTTCTGAATGCAAAAGAAGCAATTTATATTGTCAACCTGCGTCATTAGGAACAAAGGAAAATGCGTTAAAACTGATCACGCGCTAGCCTCCTGGACCTGATAAGATTTCGTAAAGATAGCAGATGTTTGACCTAGATTATTATCGTTATCAATAGTTGAATGACGCAAATTACAATAATTAATAGATTTCGAAACAGGATATGGAAAAATACAAGAATGATTAAATATAGACTTAATAATATAAGATGTTAACAATATAAAGGTAGTTATGTAGGGGTATAACAATCTTCATGCGGTATCAAACGTTTCAAAGTTTCTCGTATTCCTACATCGAGCCGGTGATTTACGAGCTTTCGCAGGCGACGCACAGTGTGATTTTTCGTTAATCTAGCTGATATAAAATAATAGATAGAATAATTAATTGTTTTATTATTATTTTTTTAAATTTGTTCTCTGATATCATAAATATATATATATATATATATATATATATATATATATATATATATATATATATATATATATATATATATATATATACAAAATCCTATCATTGCTGCGTCCATAAACTTCCTCAACACATACACTGTTGCTTCCTTCGAATTACTGCGTCCGAATATCGGACGCAACAATGTCAACTCATGTTTTTGTGACTTCCCGTCAATTTTTAAACAAAATTTAGGCGCCAACAGGTGACAGAAGTTTCTAAGTTTCCTTTCCACAATAAAAAGTGGAAGCATCTATTGGGATTTTTATGATTTTACTGGATTTTCTGTTTGGTAGTGGACGCAATAATATTCGTGTTATAGATAAAAATGTATACTATTAGTTCATCGATTCTCCGGTAGAGGTGCGAAAATAATATACAGAGTCAAGTATACAGTATATAAACCTAGTATGTTATTGCGTCCGAAGCTTGGCAACATGGCAATCTATTTTTAGCTCGGGATTTTTGTGTGGTGTGATGTTTTGTATCGTGTCATCATTTTAGCAGAAGCCAAAGCCATTGTTGCTTCCAATCAGCAAATATGAAACGAAGTGTGAGAATATTAGGTTTATGCTACAGAGGACCCAGAGAGTCATAATAATATACAACTTTTTTACCAATAATAGTGTAGGTGCTGGATGGAGTTCGAGAGGTCATAGCTTCTTTGTAAATAATATGCCCTAAAACACTTGCTATGATTTGTATTTAATTTGTAAGTTTTGATGAAATATTAAAATATTAGTATCAAATAGGTTGCATTTTAATATCTTTGTAATAGTATTTCTACAATTTTTTTTTCTTCATATACTTATATCGCTGGCATCAGTGAACTTCAACGCAAAAACAATTGAATGAAGCCGCGTATAATAGCTGGGTTCGGTAATTGCATCTGCGAGCGAAGTGAGCAAAATTTGACAGACGTCACGTGATCACTTATCTCTTTTCGCGTGTCAATTACCGAATCGAGCTATTATACACGGCTTCATTCAATTGTTTTTGAGTTTATAAATTCAATATTTGTGTTGAAGTTCACTGATGCCAGCGATATAAGTATATGAAGAAAAAAAACTATAGAAATACTATTACTGAGATTTAAAAATGCATAAAATCTGTTTTTTTTTAAAGATAATTCCCCAAGTCAAAAATTTAGTAACTATGTTGGCAACACAAGCCTTTTCTACATGAAAAATTTGATAGCATTGACAATTTTACATTGTATTGCCAACCTAATGTCAGTTTGACTTTTATCTTTAAAAAAAAAACGCACTTTACTATTTGATACTGATATTTGAATATTTCATCAAAAATTACAAATTAAATACAAAACCTAGCAGGTGTTTTAGGGCGTAAAAAACAATAAACAATTCTTCATATTATTATATTTATTTATTTATATAAACACCAAACTATACAACTTTAAAGCTACAAATGATAAATTTGTTAACCAAAAATAAATGAATGAATTTGAAAAAAAAATGCTAATGCTAAATTCACCACTATAAGCATTACATTCAAACTTACATTTATCTAGCTGAATGGGTCACTGAATGTCACTTTAAACAAATTCCAGCTTTAAATTTGGCGTGGCATATGTTGCATTTAAAACTCCTCCCATTTGAGTGTGTTAATAAATGACTCTTCAAATTGTATTTGAGTTTAAATTTTACAGTGCAAGTGTTACATTCAAATAGATAAATATCCGAATGTGTTAGTTTGTGAATCTTCCAATCGCTTTTCCGTTTAAATTTTGATTTGCAAGTGTCACATTCAAAAGGATAAATATCAGAATGTGTTAATTTTTGTCTATTTAAACTTTCTGTTTGAATTTTGCAGTGCAAGTGTCACATTCAAATGGATAAATATCCGACTGTGTTAGTCTGTGAATCTTTAAGCGCCGAATTTATAGTCGTTCCTCGAATCTTCCTTGGAGTCGCGAATTTAGAATGGACACTTGCCACTATTTGACAAGTGAGTCATGTCAATTCTAAACGTTCAAGGCTTTCTTAAGGTCTGAGGAAACCTCAAGGACCTACAATAAATTCGGCCCTAAATCGACTTTCTGTTTAAATTTTGATTTGCTTTTTCATATTCAAAAGGATAAATATCCGAGTGTATTGATACGTGCCTTTGCAAATTACCATTTTCTTTAAATTTTGCATTGCAAATATCACATTCAAAAGGATAAATATCAGAATGTGTTAGTTTGTGTCTCTTCAAATAATCTTTTCCTTTAAATTTTGCTTTGCAAATGTCACATTTAAAAAGATAAATATCCGAGTGTGTTGAAATGTGCCTCTGCAAATTACCTTTTTGTTTAAATTTTGCATTGCAAGTGTCACATTCAAAAGGATAAATATCCGAGTATGTTGATACGTGTTTTTGCAAATTATATGGTATGCTGGGTTCGGTAATTGCATCTGCGAGCGAAGTGAGCAAAATTTGACAGATGTCATGTGATTTGACACGTGAAAAGGGATAAGTGATCACGTGACGTCTGTCAAAATTTGCTCATTTCGCTCGCAGATGCAATTACCGAACCCAGCATACCATATAATTTGCAAAGACACGTATCAACACACTCGGATATTTATCCTTTTGAATGTGGCACTTGCAAATCAAAATTCAAACGGAAACGCGTTTTAAAGATTCACAAACTAACACATTCGGATATTTATCTTTTTGAATGTGACACTTGCAATGCAAAATTTAAACAAAAAGGTAATTTGCAGAGGCATATTTCAACACACTCGGATATTTATCTTTTTAAATGTGAATTTGCAATGCAAAATTTAAAGAAAAAGGTAATTGGCAAAGGCACGTATTAACATACTCGGATATTTATCCTTTCGAATGTGACAGATGCAAATGAAAATTTAAACGGAAAGGCGATTTAAAGATTCACAAACTAACACATGCTCTTGTGAATTTTAGAGTTGTGAAAGGATAGCTCTAATACTGGTGTTGCTTGCATCTGAGTGCAAAATCAACATGTCTTCTGATCGGGATAGGACAACACTCGACTTGTAGATACATAATTCTCGTTTTAATTTTCTACATGTGGAATCGTATTCTTGGGTTCAATTGAATGTTGACTTTTCTTTCGTTAATCGATGAAGCGGAGCAGCTGTATTAGGGAATCCTTCTACAAATCTTCGATAATAGGAACACAATCCTAGAAAACTCCTCAGTTCATGTTTGTCGCGTGGTTCTGGCCCATCTCTGCCAGCATCTATCACTCCTTTCATAACTTGTATGCCAACTTCAGATACCACGTGACCTGAGAGTTCCATTGTCTTTTGAAATAGAAAACACTTCTTTGGATTGAGTTTTCAAGTTGGCATTCTGGAAGCGGTCAAAAACTTGTTTCAGGTTATTGAGATGTTCTTGGAATGAATTTCCCATGATCAGACATCATCCAAATATACCAGGCAAGTTCTCCATGTAATAAATTTCTTAACCAAAAATAAATGGAAGCATTTGAAAAAAATGCTTATGCTAAACTCACCAATATAAGCATTACATTCAAACTTACATTTATCCAGCTGAATGGGTCACTGAATGTCACTTTAAACAAATTCTCATTTGAGTGTGTTAATAAATGACTCTTTAAATTGTATTTAAGTTTAAATTTTTCAGTGCAAGTGTTACATTCAAATAGATAAATATCCGAATGTGTTAGTTTGAGAATCTTCCAATCGCTTTTCCGTTTAAATTTTGATATACAAGTATCACATTCAAAAAGATAAATATCAGAATGTGTTAATTTGTGACTATTCAAATTACCTTTCTGTTTAAATTTTGCTTTGCAAGTGTCACATTCAAATGGATAAATATCCGACTGTGTTAGTTTGTGAATCTTTAAATTGCCTTTCCGTTTAAATTTTGATTTGCATGTGTCACATTCAAAAGGATAAAAATCCGAGTTTTTTTGCTCATTTCGCTCGCAGGTGCAATTACCGAACCCAGCATACCATATAATTTGCAAAGACACGTATCAACACACTCGGATATTTATCCTTTTGAATGTGGCACTTGCAATGCAAAATTTAAACAAAAAGGTAATTTGCAGAGCCACATTTCAACACACTCGGATATCTATCTTTTTAAATGTGACATTTGCAAAGCAAAATTTGAATGAAAAGATTATTTGAAGAGACACAAACTAAGACATTCTGATATTTATCCTTTTGAATGTGAATTTGCAATGCAAAATTTAAAGAATAAGGTAATTGGCAAAGGCACGTATCAACATACTCGGATATTTATCCTTTTGAATGCGACACATGCAAATCAAAATTCAAACGGAAAGGCGATTTGAAGATTCACAAACTAACACAGTCGGATATTTATTCATTTGAATGTGACACTTGCAATGCAAAATTTAAACAGAAAGGTAATTTGAATAGTCACAAATTAACACATTCTGATATTTATCCTTTTGAATGTGAATTTGCAATGCAAAATTTAAAGAAAAAGGTAATTGGCAAAGGCACGTATCAACATACTCGGATATTTATCCTTTTGAATGCGACACATGCAAATCAAAATTTAAACGGAAAGGCGATTGAAAGATTCACAAACTAACACATTCGGATATTTATCTATTTGAATGTAACACTTGCACTGCAAAATTTAAACTTAAATACAATTTGAAGTCATTTATTATCACACTCAAATGAGAGGAATTTTATATGCCATGCCAAATTTAAAGCTAGAATTTGTTTAAAGTGACAATCAATGACCCATTCAGCTGGATAAATGAAAGTTTCAATTTAATGCTTATACTGGTGAATTAAGCATTAGCATTTCTTTCAAATTCTTTCATTTATTTTAGGTCAACAAATTTATCATTTGTAGCTTCAAAGTTGTATAGTTTGGTGTTTATATAAATAAATAAATATAATGATATGAAGAATTGTTTATAGTTTTTAACGCCCTAAAACACCAGCTATGTTTTGTATTTAATTTGTAACTTTTGATGAAATATTAAAATATCACTATCAAATAGGATGCATTTTAATAGCTCTGTAATAGTATTTCTACAATTTTTTTTTTCTTCATATACTTATATCGCTGGCATCAGAGAGCTTCAACATAAATATTGAGTTTCTAAACTCAAAAATAATTGAATGAAGCCGTGTATAATAACTGGGTTCGGTAATTGCATGTGCGAGCGAAATAAGCAAATTTTGACAGACGTCACCTGATCACTTATCTCTTTTCACGTGTCAAATCACGTGATATCTGTCAAATTTTGCTTACTTCGCTCGCAGATGCAATTACCGAACCCAGCTATTATACGCGGCTTCATTCAATTGTTGTCATAAAAAGTGTCACATTCAAAAGGATGAATATCCGAGCCGAGTGTGTTGATACGTATTTTTGCAAATTATATGGTATTTCATTCCCAAAAGCCATTTTAGAGCTGCGTGATCCCTTCGAATCACAAAATTACTTCCGACTTCCGTAGAGATACTCATGGAAATGGTCGCCTGCTTTTACTATGGCAAGCAATTCTCTTCTTGTGGCACAATAATTTCGTTCCGGCTTTAATAAAAATCTGCTGTAGTACTCTACGACATGCTTTTGTGAATTTTAGATTTGTGAAAGGACAGCTCTAATAGTTGTTGCTTGCATCTGAGTGCAAATTCAACATGTCCTGATCGGGATAGGACAACACTGGACTTGTACATAATGCTCGTTTTAATTTTCTAAATGCGGAATCGTATTCTTGGGTTCAATTGAATGTTGATTTTTCTTTCGTTAATCGATGAAGCGGAGCAGCTATATTAGCGAATCCTTCTACAAATCTTCGATAATAAGAACACAATCCTAGAAAACTCCTCAGTTCATGTTTGTCGCGTGGTTTTGGCCCATCCCTGACAGCATCTATTTCTCCTTTCATAACTCATATGCCATCTTCAGATACCACGTGACCTGAGAGTTCCACTTTCTTTTGAAATAGAAAACACTTGTTTGGATTGAGTTTTAAGTTGGCATTCTGGAAGCGATCAAACACTTGATTCAGGTTATTGAGATATTCTTGGAATGAATTTCCCATGATCATGACATTATATAAATATACCAGCCAAGTTTTTTATGTGAGGCCTCGCAAAACAAGATGCATCAGTCGCTCAAACCTAGCTGGAGCATTACACAATCCGAAAGACATCACGATTAACTGGTATAACCCGCTTCCGATACTGAAGGCAGTTTTCTCCTTGTCATCTTTGTATATTGCCACTTGTCAGTATCCACTCCTGAGATCCAAGGTGGAAAACCATTTGGAGCCCGATAGAGTTGTTAATGTATCATCTATTCTCGGGAGAGGGAAGCTCTCCTTCTTGGTGACCTCATAAGGCTTACGGTAGTCCACACGAAATCTAAGACTTCCATCTTTTTTTGTAACCAATACTACTGGCGCAGACCATGGAATATTCGACTCTTCAATAATTCCCTCTTGAAGCATTTTATCAATTTGGTTCTCCACTTCCTGTTGTTTAGCTACTGGCATACGTCAAGGTGGTTGTCTAATTGGGTATGCCAATCCAGTATCAATTTTGTGTTGGATTAAACTGGTCGGTCCGGTTCGATTATCAATCACAGATACGTCTGCTTCTCTAAGTCTATCTGGATCGAGGTGTTTCCATGATATCTTCAAAGTCTGCATCAATTTGTCTGTATCCAATTTCGGTTTCACAAAATGTCATTTATCTGGTAGGTCACAGTTCGAAATTTGCTTAACTGGTTCGAGAGTTCCAATAATATCTCCTTTTTTATTTTTACTGTTTAAGAAGAAATATTGGCAATTCTTATCCTAATGTCACCATTTATTCTTACTAGAGTCTTCCCAACGGAAATTTTTCTGGTTTATCTCCAATAAAATTATTTGTGAGTCCAACGTAGCACCCAGATCCAGGGCGCAAAAGTTTTTCGTACCTATCAACCGATGATCTGGCATGTTCCACTTCCGCTTTCGCTCGCCTATTTAGAACAGAAAAGTCAATTTTCGTGAGGTGGGGGGGAGTAAGAAAAAGAATTAGTATCAGGGGGGCTTTATTTGAAAAGTGCAAATCAAATTCGTATCAGTAAGTGGCAATGTATGCGATGGTATACCGGCAAAAATTGCGACTTACTCACACGCATTTGAATTGCGGGAGAAATTATTATTGTGTATTTTATGTTGCGTTTTTGAAGTTGTCCAAATCAGCTCATAACTTTTTACCAAGAAAACGCCGATAAGCCGATATTCAATTTACCTTTGTCATAGTTTCGTAATTTTATTGCGTCCTGTCAGTTTGACAACATCGCACGGAAGCAACATTGTATGGTGCAACCAATATATGGAGCTGACAAGGTTGCTTTTTATGAGGACGCAACAGTGGTTTAAAAATATATGAAAATGTGTATATCTTAAATTTGAAGATACAAAAAATCTACATATAGCCCCATCTATCAAATTCATTGGTGAACCAGTATACGCCTTAAGATCCTAGATATCTCTTCGTTTTCCTGGAGACGCAACAATGTATGTTTTTGTACGGACGCAATAATGTTTGAGGATGTATATATATATATATATATATATATATATATATATATATATATATATATATATATATTTGTGGTTAAGTAAATAATCATTTTTCCATTTAATTTATTTGTTTATAACATTTTTTTTTTTGAACGGTAGTCATTGATTCAAATAAAAAACCAGAAACATTACGTTCGTAAAACTAATATTTTATTATTTAACTTAATTTTTTTATTCGACACTTGAAAAATACCATAAATAAAACTTTAGAAAAATGATAACATAAATAAACATTCAAATAAATTTCTATTACATAAGAAATCCAAGGAAACAAAATAAAATGAATTTCTTCGAAAAAAAAACACACTGACAAACAAATTAATATTTAAAACTAAATTATTTAAAACGAATATTGTTCTAGTCGCTAAAACTGGAATCGGAACTAGACCCTTCGACTTGGTCTAGGATATCAGAATTTTGCCCAAAATTTACTTCTGGGTCGGACAGTAGCTGTAACACTTCTTTATTAATTGTATCCTTTTTCTTAGAGATATTCGGTTTGTTTTTAGAAATTGATGATATTAAGGGATCAGACGACAAGAGTAAAATATTAAATAAATCTTCCATGGTCTTAGTACGCGACATCTTTCTTGTGTTATATTGCCTAAATCTCTTAAAGTCTTTATTTCTGCTCTCCAATGCTTCCTCTGAGAGCATTCCTATTGGAAGCACTGCATTATTTATTATGTCAGCTCCATGTATTAGGATTTTGTGGATGCTTGAAGGCATGTAGTACCATGGGTATAACTCTACAAACATTTTTGCGGTTGTTATCGCATATTCGCGAAATGCTTCTGAATTGATTGAAAAACCGCATGACATAGTTTGAAGGATGACAGCAAAACGTTTAATTAAATTTTCGTCAATTCCCGTTATTCCTGAAACAACTAATGGGTTCTGAAAAAAACGTCTGGCTGTATTGCCATCATTGGTCGTTCCAAAACCTTGTTTAGGAAGATCTACTAACAATCCCATTTCTGCTTTAAATTTTTGGATGATTAAATTTTTTCGTTCTTTAACAATATTTTTATCAATTTCGTCTCGAATTTGCCATTTACATACACCCAGCTTGTAAGCTACATGTAGCAGAGTTTCAAATGAACGAATCCAGGCATGGAGGGTGGATAGTCCAAAATTTAAATGATTTTCGTAAATAGCTCTTTCTAAAACCCTTTCAATATCATTCATACATTTTGGGGTTGCCCCGCAAATTCCACACGTTTGCGTTGATGATTCGGTAATTGCACTAAAGATTTTTCCGTCTATCATGCTAAGCTGAAAATTATGAGAAACAATTTTTTCTACATTTTCAACTGGAACTTTTGTCGGCTTAATTGCTTTAATTTGGTTTTCAACCTTCTCTATTTCTTTTTTAGAAAGTTCATTGGTTTCTTTTTGAAACGAAATTTTAATAGGCCTACAAAAACGAGTTGACGATGGCCGGGGATTATTCCACAAAATTTTACCGCTTTCCGTTTGGAGCCTTAAAGGTACTAAACATACTGCGAATAAATATTCATCACTTTGAACGCTTCCATCTTCATCGGTAAATTTTTGTTTATATCTTGAATGGCCTGCACTTCCATCGCAACCCCATTTATATATGATAGTAAGATTACTTTCAGATGCTGCTTCCTGTATTAAGACATCTTTTTGAACCATTGCAAGTCTAAGAACAGTTGTGTCCACTAATGATTGCAGATGTACCTCCGCAGATAGTTCTGTTATGCAAATAGATTCTTTTGGGGGATAGCATGCCTTTTTTGCTTTTTGAATGGAACCATATGATGGATAAATATCAGCATTTCGTTCTTTAGCTCCAGATCTTATTTGCAAGTATGTCCTAACCGTTAATTCTTCAGTTATATTTAGGGCTAAGGCCTCTTCTGGGGTATAATTAATGGGCAAAGGTGTGGGGTGAGAAATAGCATGTTTTATCTTAGTTGCCTCCAAACTTTTAGTTACAGTTTCCACCATCAAAGCAGCATCCCTTTGGCCTGATAACCTTAGGCTGGAACAAGTTGCAAAAGTCAACTCTTCTTTTGTATAGTTTTCCACCAAAGGTGACACCTTTTTCCTTTTTGACTGATTACTAACCTCCGTAAATAACATTGTTGGTCGTCCTTTTTTTGAGCTAGGCTTATCATTGACGGGATTTTCCAAAAAAATAATATGTGTATCTAACCACTTTTGATTTTTATTGCGAAAATCTTTTATTATACGGTTGCAATTTTTCCACTTATCAGTGACCTTACTTGTAAAATTAGAGACATCTTTGCTGAGTTTAGCCATTGTTGAACTATCTTCACAATCACACAAATTTAATTTATTTATCACATATGAAAGAACAGCTTTATTCTTGTCTTTATCGCCATTCTGTTGGTACCACACATCAAAAAGCTCATTTCGTAAAATTGACATGTTTCCTGAAAAAAAAAAATTACATACAAACCTGCACCTTCCTGCAGCTAAAGTTATGCTATATAAGGTCCAGGAAGAGCAACAAATAAAACGGAATAAAAATTAAAGCGGATACCCGCGGATAATGTGTCTCCTGGCATAATAAATCTAATATATTGCTAAAATTTAATCTAATTTTACATCAGTTTAATAAAACACGATATACACAATACTAGTTTTAGAAAGTCATAAAAAATTGTATTTAATAAATACTACATACCTTACAAAATATATCTAAAATACTTTTATAACACTTGGCGTATAAAACACAAAACACCAAAGAGTAACAATTACCAATCAAATGCCAATATACAAGTAAAAATATTATCGGACTTGATATTCTTGCAAATCAAATCGCGACAGGCCGTGCGTTTTTGTTTCACTTTTTTTTGTTGTTGTTGTTTCGACCTTATCAGTTATTCGTGAAGCGTATTTTACAAGTTTTTTTTAATTTCAACGATGTGAAATAATTTATTTAATATTTTCTAAAATATGGAAATAATACACTGTGCGACGGCGGCAAGCCTTTGATCTCTATATTTCCATTGTTCGATGACGAGTGAAGCAACTTATATCTATTCTGTAAACTTTGCCACCACTGAACAGCCGAAACCAACACCGAGGTAAGCCGGCGGGATCGCCCAGTAAAGGTAGGCGGAGACCGACGCGGGACTGCGGCAGCGGGATCGAGAACGAAACTTTTGCGGGACGTAAATCAACAGCGGGATATGAAGGAGCGCATACCGGTACGAAGAGAACGCATGCGATTTGCGGGATGTCTGCGAATTAATTTAAGTTCGCAGCGTGCAGCGTTTTCCCGCAGTTCGCATAGTAGTTTGATGATGTTTTTATATTGTTTGTACGCTACCATGTGTTCCGAGTATGGCGGAGACTGTCGCGTTGGTGTGCATCCTATGCGAACTCCCCGTTGCCGAATCTAACGCATCGTTCCTGTTCCCGCTCCCGCTAACGCAGTCCCGCGTCGTTCTGCGCCTACCTTAACAGTCCCCAGTGTGCCGCGCGCTGCGTTTCAGGTTAGTTAAAAATGTGGTAAAAGATAGTTTTATACTTGCTCCTTTTTCTTCACCCTTGGTTGACGTCCGGGTGACCGTCTTTCTCCACTTAGTTGGAAAATGCTGAGAGCTTCATAAATATAGGATGGTCCAAAAAAAAAAACGGAATTTTGTTTTTGAGTTGTAACTTTTTCATTTGTTGACCAATTTTCTTTTATTTTGGCTTGTTTGAAAGAGAAATGCCTGTCCATTGTTAGAAAACTTATCGTTAACTTTTTCAAAATTGGCTATGTTGAAGGAACTGGGAAATCTTTAATTTTTTCTCAACCAGTCAAAATCTTCATTTCGAATCCTTACCCTATCTATTTATCTTTCGAACAAGTCCGAAATATTTAGAAATAATATGTCAAGTAGAAAAAAAAATCAAGCTGAAATAGCATATCCTAGATTTTGCTGTCAATATAAAAAATTGAAATTCGATATTACAAAATATTCAATATTTCACTTAGTTTTCAACCGATTTTTTCTGTCGAGGTCTTAGAATGTTCGCAAAATGATGAAATTTAAGAATTTATTAAAAAAACTCATACAGGGTGTTACAAAAAAGTTCCAGCGCTATCCAAAACTAAGCAATTTTTGAAGGAGTCCGCCATTTTGGATTTTTTTCAAATGTCAAAAGTTTTACTCTGGTTCGTTAGTCTGTTCAATTGTCTTTCAAACAAGCCAAAACTAAAGAAAATTGGTCAACAAATAAAAAAGTTGCAGCTCAAAAACAAAATTCCGGTTTTTTTTGGACTACCCTATATAATTAAATGAGTCTTGTGCATATGTTACCTGCTATTGCGTTTTGGTTTATTTTTGAAAATTGCGGATTTTTTTAAATTGTTTTTCCCTTTCCTTTTTTTCATATGAACTGGGTTATATTTATACTTATAGTTATTTGAGTTAGTTATTGCTATTAGTATTATTATTATCATTATATTTCGTCCTCGTTTCGTAAATAAGATAAATGTAGTTTCCCCACTCTGCACCGAATACCACGAATTTTAAAGCAAAAAAGGGTCCCTCGGCATTCCCCCGCTTCGGTGCCACCCCGTGCCGTGTCCTTGTACCTAGTTTTATTCTTCGTTTTCGTGCCGAATGCTTCACGTCTCGTTACGCCGCGCGTCCTTATTTCGGGGTTTAATTCCTATCTACGTGTTATTTTTTATTTTTGTGTTTGCGGAATACTTATTGTATTTTGTAAAAATCATGCCGAAACATCGTAAGAGATGTCGTAGTGATTCTGAATCAGAGGATGAAGATTATCTTCGAGGGAAGATCAGAAAAATGCAAAAACGACTAGACAAAATTGGCAGGGGGCGTCGTAGGCAAGAGTCCCCGTCTCCGTCCTGGTCTAATCGAGCTCCATCGCAGTCATCTTTAGCACCTGTTTTTGTACTTGAAAATGAGGACAATAATGGAGATTTTGAGGTGGCAATAAGCGATGTCGAAGATGTTGTTGAAGGTAAGTCCGTTATATTTTTTGCTGAGGGTTTCATAGGCATGGAACGATGGAACCATCATATTATAACGTCGTTGAAGTTAGCAACAGATTCAGAAATGAAAATCATGTTTTTACAGTCGACCAAATAAGTAGTGCCACAAATATAATGAATCAAAAAATCTATTCTAAAAGATTCTGTAACATCATCAAACTTGGTGGAAATAATACTGAGGGTGATGTACGTCACATACTGAAAAATCATATGTCCCGGGAGGGGTTGAAGGGGGTAGATTCCGCCCCAAAAATGTAAATGAAATCAGATATCAAAAATTTTGTAGCACCACCAAAGTTGGTGGAAATATTTCTTGAACAGATACGAGGGACATATCAAAAAAGCAAATGTTTATCTCGGGGTTGAAGAAGGGAAATTCAACCCCAAAGTTGACGAAAAAAACCAAACTTCCTTGAAACACTTTGTAGCAGTTTCAAAGTTGGTCGAATTATTCCTTTGACAGATACGAGTAAAATATCAAAAAAGCACATGTTTATCTCGGGGTTGAAGGGGGGAAATTCAACCCCAAATTTGACGAAAAAACCAAACTTCCTTGAAAAATTTTGTAGCAGATTCAAAGTTGGTCCAATTATTGCTTGGATAGATACGAGTAAAATATCAAAAAAGCACATGTTTATTCTCGGGGTTGAAGGGGGGAAATTCAACCCAAATTTGACGAAAAAACCAAACTTCCTTGAAAAATTTTGTAGCAGATTCAAAGTTGGTCCAATTATTGCTTGGATAGATACGAGTAAAATATCAAGAAAGCACATGTTTATCTCGGGATGAAGGGGGGAAATTCAACCCCAAAGTTGACGAAAAAAATCAAACTTCCTTGAAAAATTTTTGTAGCAGAATCAAAGTTGGTCCAATTATTGCTTGGATAGATACGAGTAAAATATCAAAAAAGCACATGTTTATCTCGGGGATGAAGGGGGGAAATTCAACCCCAAAGTTGACGAAAAAAATCAAACTTCCTTGAAAAATTTTGTAGCAGAATCAAAGTTGGTCCAATTATTGCTTGGATAGATACGAGTAAAATATCAAAAAAGCACATGTTTATCTCGGGGATGAAGGGGGGAAATTCAACCCCAAATTTGACGAAAAAACCAAACTTCCTTGAAAAATTTTGTAGCAGATTCAAAGTTGGTCCAATTATTGCTTGGATAGATACGAGTAAAATATCAAAAAAGCACATGTTTATCTCGGGGTTGAAGGGGGGAAATTCAACCCCAAAGTTGACGAAAAAAATCAAACTTCCTTGAAAAATTTTGTAGCAGAATCAAAGTTGGTCCAATTATTGCTTGGATAGATACGAGTAAAATATCAAAAAGCACATGTTTATCTCGGGGTTGAAGGGGGGAAATTCAACCCCAAAGTTGACAAAATAACCAAACTTCTTTGAAAAATTTTGTAGCAGATTCAAAGTTGGTCCAATTATTGCTTGGATAGATACGAGTAAAATATCAAAAAAGCACATGTTTATCTCGGGGTTGAAGGGGGGAAATTCAACCCCAAAGTTGACGAAAAAAATCAAACTTCCTTGAAAAATTTTGTAGCAGAATCAAAGTTGGTCCAATTATTGCTTGGATAGATACGAGTAAAATATCAAAAAAGCACATGTTTATCTCGGGGTTGAAGGGGGAAAATTCAACCCCAAAGTTGACGAAAAAACCAAACTTATTTGAAAAATTTTGTAGCAGATTCAAAGTTAGTCGAATTATTTTTTAGACAGATACGAGTAAAATATCCAAAAAGCACATGTTTATCTCGGGGTTGAAGGGGGGAAATTCAACCCCAAGTTGACGAAAAAAATCAAACTTCCTTGAAAAATTTTGTAGCAGATTCAAAGTTGGTCCAATTATTGCTTGGATAGATACGAGTAAAATATCAAAAAAGCACGTGTTTATCTCGGGGTTGAAGGGGGGAAATTCAACCCCAAAGTTGACAAAATAACCAAATTTCTTTGAAAAATTTTGTAGCAGATTCAAAGTTGGTCCAATTATTGCTTGGATAGATACGAGTAAAATATCAAAAAAGCACATGTTTATCTCGGGGATGAAGGGGGGAAATTCAACCCCAAAGTTGACGAAAAAAATCAAACTTCCTTGAAAAATTTTGTAGCAGATTCAAAGTTGGTCCAATTATTGCTTGGATAGATACGAGTAAAATATCAAAAAAGCACATGTTTATCTCGGGGTTGAAGGGGGGAAATTCAACCCCAAATTTGACGAAAAAACCAAACTTCCTTGAAAAATTTTGTAGCAGATTCAAAGTTGGTTCAATTATTGCTTGGATAGATACGAGTAAAATATCAAAAAAGCACATGTTTATCTCGGGGATGAAGGGGGGAAAATTCAACCCCAAAGTTGACGAAAAAAATCAAACTTCCTTGAAAAATTTTGTAGCAGATTCAAAGTTGGTCCAATTATTGCTTGGATAGATACGAGTAAAATATCAAAAAAACACATGTTTATCTCGGGGTTGAAGGGAGGAAATTCAAACCCCAAAGTTGTCAAAAAAAAACAAACTTCTTTGAAAAATGAAGTCACATTTTCCCAAAAGAGATTTCCATCTCACGTTTCAGTTCAGAAAAGTTTACAATAAAAATTAATTTTTCTCGTTTAGAATTCGTTTTCGCAACACGTGCGTCTATGATTCAGTTGATCAGGTACCTATATAATATAAGCTCAGCTCACTTTGAGAAAAGGGGAAGAAAGGTCGGTAACTCATTTCCATTTTATGATTATACTTAATAATAATAGATGTCGATAAAGTGGCAGGTAGGTACGGTACTTCATCATGGTTAACAGTACAGTTGCGATAGAAAAAAAGTAGTACAAAAATTATTCCCCCAATTCGAGCTCCCAGAGTAACATGAAAATTTTTGACAGGCAATGATATATTCTAGGTTGAAAACGGGTGCAAAAATGCCAAATTAATGTCATCTGAAACTTCCTGGGTTAAGAACTTGTCGAAAAATGCCAAAAATTGCGTCATTTTTGGTTAAGAATTAAATTAATGCATATAGACCAGGAGATTTTGGAGATTTTTCTTGTACTACTTTTTTTTTATCGCAACTGTATATAGGAACATATCTTGTTTAGTCGGCGTTGATTGAACATCGTTTCATAGTGTCAACTGAAATGGTAAAATTTTGGAGTGTGCCATGTTCCACGACGCCACAAGTAGGAATCATGTGTATATTTTTGGACATTTTTGGACGCTATTTCTAGAATATGTTCCAATTGGAGAGGATTGGGTATTGGATGTAACAAGTTTTTTTAAGCAAGTTGGGTTTTCTTCGACAGCTTTGGAGTAGAAATTCCCCTCCTTCAACCCCCAGATTAAAATGTGCTTTTTTGATATTTTACTCGTATCTGTCCAAATAATAATTCGACTAACTTTGAAACTGCTACAAAAATTTTTCAAGGAAGTTTGTTTTTTTCCGTCAACTTTGGGGTTGAATTTCCCCCCTTCAACCCTGAGATAAACGTGTGCTTTTTTGATATTTTACTCGTATCTGTCTGAAAAATAATTCGACTAACTTTGAATCTGCTACAAAATTTTTCAAAGAAGTTTGTTTTTTTTCGTCAACTTTGGGGTTGAATTTCCCCCCTTCACCCCGAGATAAACATGTGCTTTTTTGATATTCCACTCGTATCTGTCCAAGCAATAATTCGACCAACTTTGAAACTGCTACAAAATTTTTCAAGGAAGTTTGTTTTTTTCCGTCAACTTTGGGGTTGAATTTCCCCCCTTCAACCCCGAGATAAACATGTGCTTTTTTGATATTATACTCGTATCTATCCAAGCAATAATTGGACCAACTTTGAATCTGCTACAAAATTTTTCAAGGAAGTTTGATTTTTTTCGTCAACTTTGGGGTTGAATTTCCCCCCTTCAACCCCGAGATAAACATGTGCTTTTTGGATATTTTACTCGTATCTGTCTAAAAAATAATTCGACTAACTTTGAATCTGCTACAAAATTTTTCAAATAAGTTTGGTTTTTTCGTCAACTTTGGGGTTGAATTTTCCCCCTTCAACCCCGAGATAAACATGTGCTTTTTTGATATTCCACTCGTATCTGTCCAAGCAATAATTCGACCAACTTTGAAACTGCTACAAAATTTTTCAAGGAAGTTTGTTTTTTTCCGTCAACTTTGGGGTTGAATTTCCCCCCTTCAACCCCGAGATAAACATGTGCTTTTTTGATATTCCACTCGTATCTGTCCAAGCAATAATTCGACCAACTTTGAAACTGCTACAAAATTTTTCAAGGAAGTTTGTTTTTTTCCGTCAACTTTGGGGTTGAATTTCCCCCCTTCAACCCCGAGATAAACATGTGCTTTTTTGATATTTTACTCGTATCTATCCAAGCAATAATTGGACCAACTTTGAATCTGCTACAAAATTTTTCAAGGAAGTTTGGTTTTTTCGTCAAATTTGGGGTTGAATTTCCCCCCTTCAACCCCGAGATAAACATGTGCTTTTTGGATATTTTACTCGTATCTGTCTAAAAAATAATTCGACTAACTTTGAATCTGCTACAAAATTTTTCAAATAAGTTTGGTTTTTTCGTCAACTTTGGGGTTGAATTTTCCCCCTTCAACCTCGAGATAAACATGTGCTTTTTTGATATTTTACTCGTATCTATCCAAGCAATAATTCGAACAACTTTGAAACTGCTACAAAATTTTTCAAGGAAGTTTGGTTTTTTTTCGTCAACTTTGGGGTTGAATTTCCCCCCTTCAACCCCGAGATGAACATGTGCTTTTTTGATATTTTACTCGTATCTATCCAAGCAATAATTGGACCAACTTTGAATCTGCTACAAAATTTTTCAAATAAGTTTGGTTTTTTCGTCAACTTTGGGGTTGAATTTTCCCCCTTCAACCTCGAGATAAACATGTGCTTTTTTGATATTTTACTCGTATCTATCCAAGCAATAATTCGAACAACTTTGAAACTGCTACAAAATTTTTCAAGGAAGTTTGGTTTTTTTCGTCAACTTTGGGGTTGAATTTCCCCCCTTCAACCCCGAGATGAACATGTGCTTTTTTGATATTTTACTCGTATCTATCCAAGCAATAATTGGACCAACTTTGAATCTGCTACAAAATTTTTCAAGGAAGTTTGATTTTTTTCGTCAACTTTGGGGTTGAATTTCCCCCTTCATCCCCGAGATAAACATGTGCTTTTTTGATATTTTACTCGTATCTATCCAAGCAATAATTGGACCAACTTTGAATCTGCTACAAAATTTTTCAAGGAAGTTTGATTTTTTTCGTCAACTTTGGGGTTGAATTTCCCCCCTTCATCCCCGAGATAAACATGTGCTTTTTTGATATTTTACTCGTATCTATCCAAGCAATAATTGGACCAACTTTGAATCTGCTACAAAATTTTTCAAGGAAGTTTGATTTTTTTCGTCAACTTTGGGGTTGAATTTCCCCCCTTCATCCCCGAGATAAACATGTGCTTTTTTGATATTTTACTCGTATCTATCCAAGCAATAATTGGACCAACTTTGAATCTGCTACAAAATTTTTCAAGGAAGTTTGATTTTTTTCGTCAACTTTGGGGTTGAATTTCCCCCTTCATCCCCGAGATAAACATGTGCTTTTTTGATATTTTACTCGTATCTATCCAAGCAATAATTGGACCAACTTTGAATCTGCTACAAAATTTTTCAAGGAAGTTTGATTTTTTTCGTCAACTTTGGGGTTTGAATTTCCCCCCTTCAACCCGAGATAAACACGTGCTTTTTTGATATTTTACTCGTATCTATCCAAGCAATAATTGGACCAACTTTGAATCTGCTACATAAATTTTTCAAGGAAGTTTGATTTTTTTCGTCAACTTTGGGGTTGAATTTCCCCCCTTCAACCCCGAGATAAACATGTGCTTTTTGGATATTTTACTCGTATCTGTCTAAAAAAATAATTCGACTAACTTGAATCTGCTACAAAATTTTTCAAATAAGTTTGGTTTTTTCGTCAAATTTGGGGTTGAATTTTCCCCCTTCAACCTCGAGATAAACATGTGCTTTTTTGATATTTTACTCGTATCTATCCAAGCAATAATTCGAACAACTTTGAAACTGCTACAAAATTTTTCAAGGAAGTTTGATTTTTTTTCGTCAACTTTGGGGTTGAATTTCCCCCCTTCATCCCCGAGATAAACATGTGCTTTTTTGATATTTTACTCGTATCTATCCAAGCAATAATTGGACCAACTTTGAATCTGCTACAAAATTTTTCAAGGAAGTTTGATTTTTTTCGTCAACTTTGGGCTTGAATTTCCCCCCTTCAACCCCGAGATAAACACGTGCTTTTTTGATATTTTACCTCGTATCTATCCAAGCAATAATTGGACCAACTTTGAATCTGCTACAAAATTTTTCAAGGAAGTTTGATTTTTTTCGTCAACTTTGGGGTTGAATTTCCCCCCTTCAACCCCGAGATAAACATGTGCTTTTTTGATATTTTACTCGTATATATCCAAGCTATAATTGGACCAACTTTGAATCTGCTACAAAATTTTTCAAGGAAGTTTGGTTTTTTTCGTCAACTTTGGGGGTTGAATTTCCCCCTTCAACCCCGAGATGAACATGTGCTTTTTTGATATTTTATTCGTATCTATCCAAGCAATAATTGGACCAACTTTGAATCTGCTACAAAATTTTTCAAGGAAGTTTGGATATTTTGTCAACTTTGTGGTTGAATTTCCCCCTTTCAACCCCGAGATATACATGTGCTTTTTTGATATTTTACTCGTATCTATCCAAGCAATAATTCGAACAACTTTGAAACTGCTACAAAATTTTTCAAGGAAGTTTGGTTTTTTTCGTCAACTTTGGGGTTGAATTTCCCCCCTTTAACCCCGAGATGAACATGTGCTTTTTTGATATTTTACTCGTATCTATCCAAGCAATAATTGGACCAACTTTGAAACTGCTACAAAATTTTTCAAGGAAGTTTGTTTTTTTCCGTCAACTTTGGGGTTGAATTTCCCCCCTTCAACCCCGAGATAAACATGTGCTTTTTTGATATTTTACTCGTATCTATCCAAGCAATAATTGGACCAACTTTGAATCTGCTACAAAATTTTTCAAGGAAGTTTGGTTTTTTCGTCAAATTTGGGGTTGAATTTCCCCCCTTCAACCCCGAGATAAACATGTGCTTTTTGGATATTTTACTCGTATCTGTCTAAAAAATAATTCGACTAACTTTGAATCTGCTACAAAATTTTTCAAATAAGTTTGGTTTTTTCGTCAACTTTGGGGTTGAATTTTCCCCCTTCAACCTCGAGATAAACATGTGCTTTTTTGATATTTTACTCGTATCTATCCAAGCAATAATTCGAACAACTTTGAAACTGCTACAAAATTTTTCAAGGAAGTTTGGTTTTTTTCGTCAACTTTGGGGTTGAATTTCCCCCCTTCAACCCCGAGATGAACATGTGCTTTTTTGATATTTTACTCGTATCTATCCAAGCAATAATTGGACCAACTTTGAATCTGCTACAAAATTTTTCAAATAAGTTTGGTTTTTTCGTCAACTTTGGGGTTGAATTTTCCCCCTTCAACCTCGAGATAAACATGTGCTTTTTTGATATTTTACTCGTATCTATCCAAGCAATAATTCGAACAACTTTGAAACTGCTACAAAATTTTTCAAGGAAGTTTGGTTTTTTTCGTCAACTTTGGGGTTGAATTTTTCCCCTTCAACCCCGAGATGAACATGTGCTTTTTTGATATTTTACTCGTATCTATCCAAGCAATAATTGGACCAACTTTGAATCTGCTACAAAATTTTTCAAGGAAGTTTGATTTTTTTCGTCAACTTTGGGGTTGAATTTCCCCCTTCATCCCCGAGATAAACATGTGCTTTTTTGATATTTTACTCGTATCTATCCAAGCAATAATTGGACCAACTTTGAATCTGCTACAAAATTTTTCAAGGAAGTTTGATTTTTTTCGTCAACTTTGGGGTTGAATTTCCCCCCTTCATCCCCGAGATAAACATGTGCTTTTTTGATATTTTACTCGTATCTATCCAAGCAATAATTGGACCAACTTTGAATCTGCTACAAAATTTTTCAAGGAAGTTTGATTTTTTTCGTCAACTTTGGGGTTGAATTTCCCCCCTTCATCCCCGAGATAAACATGTGCTTTTTTGATATTTTACTCGTATCTATCCAAGCAATAATTGGACCAACTTTGAATCTGCTACAAAATTTTTCAAGGAAGTTTGATTTTTTTCGTCAACTTTGGGGTTGAATTTCCCCCTTCATCCCCGAGATAAACATGTGCTTTTTTGATATTTTACTCGTATCTATCCAAGCAATAATTGGACCAACTTTGAATCTGCTACAAAATTTTTCAAGGAAGTTTGATTTTTTTCGTCAACTTTGGGGTTGAATTTCCCCCCTTCAACCCCGAGATAAACACGTGCTTTTTTGATATTTTACTCGTATCTATCCAAGCAATAATTGGACCAACTTTGAATCTGCTACAAAATTTTTCAAGGAAGTTTGATTTTTTTCGTCAACTTTGGGGTTGAATTTCCCCCCTTCAACCCCGAGATAAACATGTGCTTTTTGGATATTTTACTCGTATCTGTCTAAAAAATAATTCGACTAACTTTGAATCTGCTACAAAATTTTTCAAATAAGTTTGGTTTTTTCGTCAAATTTGGGGTTGAATTTTCCCCCTTCAACCTCGAGATAAACATGTGCTTTTTTGATATTTTACTCGTATCTATCCAAGCAATAATTCGAACAACTTTGAAACTGCTACAAAATTTTTCAAGGAAGTTTGGTTTTTTTCGTCAACTTTGGGGTTGAATTTCCCCCCTTCAACCCCGAGATGAACATGTGCTTTTTTGATATTTTACTGGTATCTATCCAAGCAATAATTCGAACAACTTTGAAACTGCTACAAAATTTTTCAAGGAAGTTTGATTTTTTTCGTCAACTTTGGGGTTGAATTTCCCCCCTTCATCCCCGAGATAAACATGTGCTTTTTTGATATTTTACTCGTATCTATCCAAGCAATAATTGGACCAACTTTGAATCTGCTACAAAATTTTTCAAGGAAGTTTGATTTTTTTCGTCAACTTTGGGGTTGAATTTCCCCCCTTCAACCCCGAGATAAACACGTGCTTTTTTGATATTTTACTCGTATCTATCCAAGCAATAATTGGACCAACTTTGAATCTGCTACAAAATTTTTCAAGGAAGTTTGATTTTTTTCGTCAACTTTGGGGTTGAATTTCCCCCCTTCAACCCCGAGATAAACATGTGCTTTTTTGATATTTTACTCGTATATATCCAAGCTATAATTGGACCAACTTTGAATCTGCTACAAAATTTTTCAAGGAAGTTTGGTTTTTTTCGTCAACTTTGGGGTTGAATTTCCCCCCTTCAACCCCGAGATGAACATGTGCTTTTTTGATATTTTATTCGTATCTATCCAAGCAATAATTGGACCAACTTTGAATCTGCTACAAAATTTTTCAAGGAAGTTTGGATATTTTGTCAACTTTGTGGTTGAATTTCCCCCTTTCAACCCCGAGATATACATGTGCTTTTTTGATATTTTACTCGTATCTATCCAAGCAATAATTCGAACAACTTTGAAACTGCTACAAAATTTTTCAAGGAAGTTTGGTTTTTTTCGTCAACTTTGGGGTTGAATTTCCCCCCTTTAACCCCGAGATGAACATGTGCTTTTTTGATATTTTACTCGTATCTATCCAAGCAATAATTGGACCAACTTTGAATCTGCTACAAAATTTTTCAAGGAAGTTTGATTTTTTTCGTCAACTTTGGGGTTGAATTTCCCCCCTTCAACCCCGAGATAAACATATGCTTTTTTGATATTTTACTCGTATCTATCCAAGGAATAATTCGACCAACTTTGAAACTGCTACAAAGTGTTTCAAGGAAGTTTGGTTTTTTTCGTCAACTTTGGGGTTGAATTTCCCTTCTTCAACCCCGAGATAAACATTTGCTTTTTTGATATGTCCCTCGTATCTGTTCAAGAAATATTTCCACCAACTTTGGTGGTGCTACAAAATTTTCGATATCTGATCTCATTTACATTTTTGGGGCGGAATCTACTCCCTTCAACCCCTCCCTGGACATATGATTTTTCAGTATGTGACGTACATCACCCTCAGTATTATTTCCAAGTTTGATGATGTTACAGTAGAATCTTTTAGAATAGATTTTTTGATTTATTTTATTTGTGGCACTACTTATTTGGTCGACTGTAAAAACATGATTTTCATTTCTGAATCTGATGCTAACTTCAGCGACATCATATTATAATAATATGAGTTTACTACTGCTTTTTCGTGAGAATAATTTTTTTTTTGGGTCCTATTTTTTGTTAATAAGGACTTTATTCCTAAAACAAAAGGAAGAGAGGGGAATATCTATTTATGGCAATAGTTATTTCTTTCCTATAAAATGTGATATGGCCTATTTTTGGTAATAGGTTAGTCAGGTGCAATGTATTTGGCATTCTATTTATGGCAATAGATTATGAGCTAATACACCTACCTATCATATTTATGGCAATATGATTTATTGTAGCAAATAGTAACGTTTATTGTAAGCGTATTTCAATTGCTATCTTCTAGAGACAGGTACCTACCTAGTTAATTTTATGGATGCTTCTGTATTTATGTTATTATAGAAGGGTTTTTTTTCCCTTGTTGCAGATGGTGCATTGGTATCAGATAGCAACAAGGAGATCGTTCCTTCTCCAAGCTTAGAGCTGTTTTGCCTTTATTGGGGGAAGAGGAGGCGGTAAAGCCTTTGGTTGGTCCTAATATTCAAAAGGACCTAGCGGCAAAATGGTCAGCAATACTGAAGGATGGGTTTAGTGAGCAGGTCCATAGCGACTTACTAAAGGCATATCCTCCCTCGGAAAATTGCCCATTGCTCAAGAGTCCTCAACTTAATCCAGAGGTGGTATCTGCAATCAATGAGCAGGTTACTCGGCGTGATGGCAAGCTGATCGTCCTGCAAGATCAGATTGGTGCAGCCCTTTCAGCATTGGGACAGCTATTAACAGGTTTTTTGTCAAATGAAGAGAGAGACAACCATGCCTGCATCAAACTAGCTAGTGATGCAAGTAGATTACTGTTGGATTTTCATCACAAGCAATCGATTACTCGTAGGGAGTTAGTTGCTTTAAATCTCAGGAAAGATTTAAAGGAAACATTTGCTAAGGCTCCTGCTGATGGGTGGTTATTCGGTAGTGATTTGGGCGATAGGGTGAAAGCCGTCAAGGAATTAGCAAAAACTAGCCTCGACTTAAAGGCTGCTAAACCTAAAGCTACTAAGAAAAAGCCATTATCAACTTCCAACAAGGAGGTGGCTTTAAACTACCGCCGTCCACTCCGCCAATCGCAACAATTTGGGAGTCAGAGTGGACGTCAACGCAAGAATCAGACTCCCTACAAAAAATATCATCGCAGCGATCAGGGAAGGTCTTACCAGAACAAGAGATCAGAGCCTCGCAATCGAGGTCAATCGAAGGACAGGAGCAAACAATAGATAAAGCCGTAGGTAGACTTAAGAAATTTATATTTCGTTGGCGTGATATCACGCAAGATAAGTTTATTTTATCTTGGATTTCCGGTCTCAAGCTACCCTTTATTAGTGTCCCTGTTCAAAAGTTTGAACCATCTGAGACCAAGTGGTCGATGAAAGAGGAAGATTTTTTAAAAGTTTCTATTGATAAACTGTTATCCTCGGGAGCAGTTAATAATGTCAAGCCTTGTAAGGGACAATATGTATCAAATATTTTTTTGATACCAAAACCTGATGGCTCAAAACGCCTTATTCTTAATTTGAAGTCCCTAAATAAATATGTTAGAACAGAACATTTTAAATTAGAGGATCACAAGGCTGTGTGTCATATTATTCAAAAAAATATTTTCATGTGCACTTTAGATCTAAAAGATGCATATTTTTTATTACCTATGGCAGAGGCCCATAAAAAATTTTTGAGATTTAAATTTAAAGGTGATTTATATGAATATAATTGCATGCCTTTTGGGCTGAATTGTGCTCCTCTAATATTTACCAAGCTAATGAAGCCTGTTCTTGCATCTTTAAGAGATAAGGGATTACTGTCAGTTTTGTATTTGGATGATTTTCTACTTCTGGGTCACTCATTTCATGATTGTAAGAGAAATTTGCTTTTAACAATCGATACCTTAGAAAGTCTTGGTTTTGTAATTAATTACAAAAAGAGCGTATTGATACCTGCTCAAAAATGTCGATATTTAGGCTTCAATTATGATTCCCTGAATTTCACTATCTCTATACCGGATGATAAAAAACCTGCTCTCTTGAAATCAGTTGAGCAAGTTATGAAAACTAAGAAATGTAGTATAAGGTCCTTTGCGAAATTTCTAGGCAAGTTGATTTCTATATGCCCGAGTGTCCCTTATGGCTGGATGTATACAAAATTGTTAGAAAGGCAAAAGTTTTTGGCTTTAAAAAAGGCTGCACACAACTATGACCAAGTAATGAAAATTTCTCCTATTTTGTATAATGATCTGAAATGGTGGCTAACTAAGATTCCAGATGCAGAAAAGCCTATAAGAACATCGGTTTTCCATGTAGAAATTTTTTCAGATGCATGTCTTACAGGTTGGGGAGTATGTTGTGGTGATGCCAAATGTCATGGTCTTTGGTCTTTAGAAGAAATGGTCGACCACATCAATGTTTTAGAACTGAAGGCCGCCTTTTTTGGTTTGAGATGTTACGCCAGCAGTCTGCAGAAACGTAACATTCTATTGCGTATAGACAATACTACAGCCATAGCCTACATTAATAGAATGGGGGGGATTCAATATGAAAAGTTGAACAAATTATGCCGAGAAATTTGGCAATGGTGTGAAGAAAGAGAGCTTTTCATATTTGCCTCCTATATTCATTCTAAGGAAAACGTAATAGCTGATAGCGAATCACGTCAATTACAATTAGAAACAGAGTGGGAGCTCAACAAAATTTATTTTAGTCAGATCACTAAAGTTTTTGGAGTCCCAGATATCGACATTTTTGCAAGCCGTATTAATAGGAAATGTACCAAATTTGTTTCATGGTTTAAAGACCCTGATGCTGTAGGAGTAGATGCATTCACTTTGAATTGGAGTGCATTGAATTTTTATTTGCATTCCCTCCATTTTCTATCATTTTACGGGTATTGCAAAAGATTATTGATGATAAGGCTCAGGGAATAGTAGTAGTGCCTCATTGGCCTGCACAACCCTGGTATCCAATCTTCAACTCGCTCCTAAAGAAAATTCCAATTTACCTCCAACCTAATAAAAATTTACTTCTTTGTTTTGATAGGTCAACTCCACATCCGCTATGGGAGCATCTTACCCTGGTGGCAGGTTACTTATCCAACAGGCCCTGCGATTAAGGGAAATTCCTATGACAGCTTTGGAGGTATGTGTTTCTTCCATAGCTTTGTCAACAATGAAACAATATGATTCAGGGCTTAAACTTTGGTGGAAATTTTGCCGCGTTCATAATCTAAATTGTTTTGACGCATCTATACCAAGAGTATTGGATTTTTTGACAGAACAATTTAACAAAGGGGTGTCGTATGGTACTTTAAATTCGTACCGATCAGCCATCGCTCAGATTCTAGGCCCATCTATGGCTCAGGATTATAGAATGAAGCGTTTTTTTAAAGGGGTTTTTCTTCTCAGGCCAAGTAAACCTAAGTATATAAATACTTGGGACCCTCAGATTGTGCTTAGTTATTTACGCACTTTAAAAAATTGCAACCTTTCGTTAGAACTTTTGACATGCAAGCTGGCTATGCTTTTGGCTTTGTCTTCAGGTCAAAGAGTACAGACACTATCCCTTATTGAATTAAGGAATATTAGATCTTCATCCAGAGGCATTGAGATTCATATTTCAAAGAGAATCAAAACATCAGGTCATAATAGATTGCAGCCTGTATTATCTTTGCCTTTCCTTGCTGAAGATCCAGATATATGCGTTGCTTCAACTCTCTTATTTTATATTGATAAGACAAAGCCAAATCGCGATTCAAGTTTGTGCGGTAATTTATTAATAACGTTCAAGAGGCCTTATCATAATGCATCATCACAGTCAATTTCACGTTGGATCAGAAGAATATTGTCTGGTTCTGGAATTGATACTAAGCAATTCTCAACTCACTCAACGAGACACGCCTCTACATCTTCAGCACATCAAAAGGGTGTCTCTTTTGATATTATTAGATTAGCAGCTGGCTGGTCCGGAAACTCTAGAACTTTTGCAAAATTCTATAACAGACCCATGCAGGACTGTTACAGCTTTGCAGAAGCAGTTCTGCATAACAATGATCAATCTTCATTTATGGTTGATTAAAGTTATCAGTTAAAGTACCTAGAGTTAGGCCTATAGTTATTAGTACCTAAGTGTAGAAGAATTTAACATATTATTTTAGGGATTTGGATATTCTTAAGAATCTTGTTTATTTTGTTTCATTTCTTAAGAAGACATTTATTTAGTCATTTGTTACATTATTTAGTTTGTCGATTTATATATTACATATTTTCGATAAATTATGTTCTATTTAAGGCTATATAAAGTTTTAAAGTAGAGCATATAACTATTAAGCTACTAGTTTTGTTTTTTCGTTGCTTAGAATTTGATTTGTTTATTTTTATTTTGTACTGTTGTGAATAAAGTTGGGCAAAATAATGAATCTTTAAACATCTACATTTATCTTATTTACGAAACGAGGACGAAATATAATTACTAGATCAAACGAACTTACCTGTAATGAAGTTCGATCGTAATTATATGAAGTCCTCGTTGAAGTAAATAAGTCCCTCCCTGTATTTTTCTTACCCTTATTTCTTCGAAATATCCCCTTTTATTTTGCAGCAACTTTATGTTTACTTCTTTAAAGTAATAAAACTAGGTACAAGGACACGGCACGGGGTGGCACCGAAGCGGGGGAATGCCGAGGGACCCTTTTTTGCTTTAAAATTCGTGGTATTCGGTGCAGAGTGGGGAAACTACATTTATCTTATTTACTTCAACGAGGACTTCATATAATTACGATCGAACTTCATTACAGGTAAGTTCGTTTGATCTAGTAATTATTATTGTATTCCCAACCGTACTACCTAAGTATTTGGCTCGCACCAAAGAATCTCGCACATTATATTTATCAGCTTAAAAACAAGCTCTTTGGAGCTTAAGTGTTACGAACTCATTGCATTCCATTGTATACCTAGTTAACTTAAATAAAGATTTTTTTTGATTTGATATCCGCATGCGTCCGTTTCCTTCACTCTTGGTTGATGTCCGAGTGAATTTTATGATTAGGGGCTTGTATAAAATACGTTCCGTGTTCATTCCGTGTTCATTGACTGTTACTTTGGTGTTTTCCACATTTAACAAAATCGCCGGAGCTTCCTGCCTGCGTCATTATTTAAACCGTCACCGCTACATTTTTGGTATTCCGCTATTAACATTATTGCTTACCTACCTTTTATATCCGCTTGCCTCACCGTTTTTCTCACATATACGCACGCACCGGTCGTACTCACCGTCTCACTTTCGCTCGCATTATTATTTTTTTAATATTTGGGTTTTGGTTATTGATAATGTTTTAGTCTGTTGGATTCTGCAAATACAATTTGTGCTATTACCGAATTTGGTGTTTGATTTTAACACGGAGCTTTACAGGAAATTTTCAGGGTTTTATTTAGTATCTCCACTGTAGCAAACTACCTGGTTCACGTGGGCTCTCAACCACTTTAATCCTGAGGGCGGCGACCGAGATAACCGTAGGATAAGAAACCGATTAACGAATTACTTCGCTTCCGTACAAAAAGTGCCTTTACAGTTGTACAGGATGGTTCTATTTTAACCAAGATTTTAACTCGCCTACATTTGTTCGTCATTTGCTAGATGCATATAGGTGAAGACAAAATATTTATGAGCAAATCTAAACTATATGATACAATTATTAAATTAATTTTAACTTCGTGTGACGATTTTAGTTTTGACACATATCTGAGCAGTCATATTTTGAATGATATTTCTTATACGTAAAACATGCGACTTTTCCAAAAATCATACAAAAACAGGGTGGTTCATTTGAAAAACGGTTCACCCATGGCGTAACTCTTTGGTTTTTGGTTCGAATTATTTTTTTTGTACCATTTTTGAATTCTCTAGAAAAAAATATGCCAATTGGCTATTTCGAATTTTTTCGAAACTACAGGAACAGGGAAGGTGAAAAATAAGCCTCTGTTCAGTCGTCGTTGGATAACCCTGTACATCTGGCAGTCTTCTTTTACTTGTGTATATTTTTGAGCCGAATTGCAGAGATATCCAACAAGTGGTAGGTAATTTATTTTGAGTGCTTGAAATGAAAGCCTTAGGTACAATCAATAGGAATTATTGTGAAATGACTTGAAATTGTGATATTTTCAATATAACCTTGCATTGGGGGATGGCAGGAGAGTCACGGACCACTCCAGCTGCCGGCAAAATGTACTTTCCCATTCTTTAGGATCACAGGAATACGATTTTGAGCATTTTTGCCGGTCCTCACATTTTTGACTTTGATAACGTTCAGATTTTAGATAACGAGACATACTATAGTAAACGTTTATTTAGTGAAATGTTATTCATTCAATCACATGAAACGGCAGTCAACAAAAGAACAGACACTGAAAATCTTAGTGATATTTACTACAATATAATAGCCAGAAATATACGTCTAAAGTCCAAATAATTTTATTTCAAAACTATACAATATTACTCCTGAATGTATAGTATTCCAAGCCGTCAATAGTACACTACCTAACTGTTTATATTTGTTCGAGAGCCTTTCAATTGTTTTTTCTGTTTTACTAAGGTACACCATGGTTTTAGCAATTTTGAAATTCCTCACCAGGTGAGTGCTCGCTCATTTAGTTTTAGTAACTTTGATTGGTTAATTTTTTCCAATTTTTTCTAAAGTAAATTTTAATTATTTTTAATGACTTTATGATATTTTTTTTTATTTTTTTTTGTGTAAATGTATGTTTTTTCAATATCTTGATTAATTTGCGTTGTATGATTGTTTAATTGATGGTGTTTATGACTGCAATTGTGATTTTGATTTTTGCTGTAGCCCTGATGAAGCGTTTAAATAAACGCGAAACGTCGACAGAGTGAGATATTCAGTCTTTTATTGTATTTTGTGTCCTATTAACCGACGATCCCAACTTCTAATAAAAATAATATTATGGTCAGATATTTTTTGAAAAATTATGAACGTCTATATAGAAGAAAAAATATTGAATATATTTAATTGGACTCTAAATACAGAAAACCCTATAATACAGACAGTTATAATTGTGGAGTATTTATCATTTATTTTTTTAATCAAATAGTAAAAAAAATAGTTTAATGGAGCCGATCGTAGACATTACACAGTATAGTAACACTCTTAAGGTTTTTTCATTGAATAATTCAAACCCTATGCACAATCGATGCTTTTACACAGTAAAAAATCGACTTGAGTAAATCGCCAAAAATCACTGAGTGAATAAGTTGAAATTTTGAGTAAACTTATAAATAATAATCTGGTTTGCGTCTAAATAACTAAAAAATTACTTAGGTCGCACTTTTTTGGACTTTTGGTTTTTAAAAAGTGTATTTTCACTAAATATTTGATTACATTTCATTAATATACTCAAATTTGGAAATTTAAACTCAAAATAGGGAAGAACTTCTTCTTTCGGTTGGATTCGCGGTGGTTCGGGGGTAGTTCTGCAACGGAGACAATTCAGGTTATATTTCAGTTATTTCTGTGACCTGTAATTTTCTGCCCTATCAGTGATGTGGAATTGTAGAAGTGAATTTTGACGGGATCCTGCCCAAAAATATGGCCGATAACCAGGAAAAAGTTGTATTCAAAATTGACTACGTAGGCAAAAAAATATGGTGTAGGTGTTTAAAAGAAGAGCTAAGCTATGCCTACATTATTGAAACCGGTAAGTGGGACCGTAGGTACCTAGCTTTGAATTGAATATTTGATAATTATTTATTGATAAACCTCAAAGATATATATATGTACCTTTATTTTTATGCTTTCGTCATTCTCAAAACTCATCCTACACCCATAAGGTACATTAATGTGATTTTTATCTGGTGCCATGTGTCGTATGTCCATTTTTTTTATTCAACCTAGGGTGGGCCCGTATGTGGCATAAATTGACTAAAAATGTATACAATATTTCCATCTATCAACTGAATTTGATTTAAATTCACTGAAAATGTTGAATCTCTGACTCAAAATTTTGTTATATTAACCCTGAATTATGCTGATTTTTCGTCAAATTTGTAGTGACGTGGAAATAAACCACCAAGAAAACAGTTGAAGGTCCGGATTATTCTAAACAACTAAAGACCTAGGATCCAACTACCGAAAATTAATCAAGAATAACAAGGACTTACCCAACAACCATCCCAGGAGAGATCATCACTTAGACAGCACAACCAGAAACTTCAATTAAAAATTATCTGAACATCGATATCCAGAAATTATTGAAAGCCGATAGCCTATATTAAAAACATTGGAATGTGAATAAAGCAAAAGTTCATGGACCTTTTTTTTTCAAGTGCTCTCAACAATTAACATTCCAAAGGAGCCGAAAATTTTCTTAAAAGATCAATAAATCGTGCACGAGCCTATATGATGATACCCACTTAACAAACCACTTAGCGACGCCCTTGATAATTAATTAAAAGGGGACCAAATACACTAATTGATCGGATGATTCAACCACAAAAAATAGAGGTCAGAAAAAATAAAGAAATTGAAGACAATGGAGGGACCAATAATATAAAAAGGCAACTTTGGCAGGAGAAAAAGAGTGGTCGAGAAATAAGTGTTCGAGAAAGAGCGAGTAAACCGGCAGAACTACGGCATGAAGGACCAGTGTCGGTTGAGTAATCAAGAAATAAGTAGTAATCGAGAATCGAGAGACCTGTGTCCAGAAAGTCAGAACTACGGCGTGAAAGAGTTGTCGAATTAACTGAGAGAAGAAGCACGACGTGAAATAACAGCGTAACCAGTGTTCATAATTAAAGTAAATTCCTTCGAGCAATAAGATTTTCATGTAATTAGGTGTGGCCAGCAGTAAATATATTATTGTTAAGTGTAAGTAGAGTTTTTTTTTTATGTTCAGCCAGAAATTGTGAAGGTAAGAATGTGAATCGAGTCAAACTGTAAATATTTTTTTTTTTACTTGGAATCACATAAATTTTCCTCAACAGTTAATTGATGCTTATTAGAAATCTAACAATTGCATTGTAAGATTATTTATTACCGACGCCTGTTATTTAATAACAAGCATTATTTATTTTAATAAAATAAACTTTATTTTAATTGACCACAATATTTCTGTGTTTTACTCTCCACCCGCAAATAGGACCCATTTTGAACTGTATCTCCACTCAGAAACTAAAGTCACCGCTCGCCAATTTAACATCTTGCCAAGTTTCCGAATTTGGGGTCTTACAAATTGAAACAATTTTGCGTTTGTTTTACAAAAATTTTGAAATATTTACACAAGTTATTGTATTAACTTTTTCCAAGGTAGAACAATATTTTTTATTTCCTACCTACATGAAATGTCTCATTTATTATTTGGTAGTAGTATAACTACATTGTTTTTATTAAAAAGTTATCAAGTTGATGAAGAATTCATTGACTTCTTTTTTGATATGGACACTGATGCAAAAACTTTAGTATTTAGGACAGAAAATACCTCATCCGAAAATGCCTTAGAAGATCACCTGACCAAACAAAGTAGGTTGTACTTATATTTAATTGTAAAGTTAGGGTACAGGATTTGCTTGCACTCTTCTATCGATTGAATTTTAATTGGCTTAGTGGCGGCTAGCTCTATCCCTCATTAAGTCCTTGTTAGTTAACAAAAACCCTAGAGTGTGTCATTGTCAATATGATACTGTTTTTATGTGGCACATTCTAAAGTTATTGTTGGCTAAGAAAGACCTAACAAACGATGAATCCAGCCGCATTTATGCCTAAAAATATTTTAGGTACCAGTTTCACTACCGGCACCATTCCAAATTCGCTTTCACCTCAGCCTTCATCAACATATTCTTTTCTCATAACACCTGATGAGAAATTAGATGAAAATACACTTTTCTTAAGTATGCCTTTAACATCAACCGAGCCCCAAACAGCCACTCAGCCATTGATAATAACCCAGCCTTCAACATTAGGTCAGCCATTAACTTATTCAAGATACAAGATTTGCAGGAGAATGATAGATACAACTTCACGAGCAACTACATTACAGTACTGGAACAAGCACCACATACTTCAAAGTACGTTCCTACACTCTTGCAGTCATCTGACAGCTATTCTTCGTCAGCACTGGCACCTGGTTAAGAGCCTGGTAGTTACTCCAATGCAAATTATATGCAGGCAGAATCCCCAAAACAAAATGATATTTTAAGCGAGGCACTGGGAAATGCATTTTTAGTCCAACTATGAATCAAAAATAATGTAGTTAACAAGTATTTCAATATTATTTGGTAGATTTTAAGATAAATTTATTTGTAGATTTAATGATTTAATTTTCCAGTTCAAGCGATCAAATACTAAAGAAATCTTCTATTTGTTGTATTTTTCAAGTTTTTTTTTTTTATAAAATTCATTAAAAAATGCAGTGTAGAATTTTTGACTTATGAATTTTGTGTAGTAGTTTCAAGAAACTAAAATCATTTCCACAGAAACCCAAATACTTCGTATGTACATGTGTAATGTAAGAAAAATATTTAAACTTATGTTCCTCAAGAACTTTATAAATAGCTTCACAGACTTCAGGTACAAATTTGGATATTGCAGGCGTTGACACACGAAAAATCTCTGTAAATTTCTGTAATGTGTAATTTCCAATTTAATTTTCGCTGGAATAGCAGGTCTCATTACAGTATCTTGTGTGCTAATCATGGGTTTTATTTTGAAAAGTAACTCATTAAATTGTTCTTTTGTCATCCGCATACAATTTCGATATTCTTCTGGATCTTCCTTAGCCAGTTCCACCAATAATGTGGAAGATGCACCATGTGTTTTTCCACGAGATATCCATGGTCGAACCCAACAACGTTTTTCTTTTTCAAATTCTTTCAATAAAATTTATGATAATTCTTCACAAACACTCAAAATGCATTTTTGAATTTTTTTTCGAGCAACTGTATTTGCTGCCATTTCACCTTAATTTGCACTAATTATTAAATTCGACTTAAAATCAGTAAAATGCATGTAGATAACTTTTACTTGCACGAAAACAAAGATAATTTAGCTACTGGCGTTAGTACTTGCTCAAGCTACTTGCACCGTGTAAATAAGGCTTTATAGACACGCCCGGATTGGTATGTAAAATTATTGCACACCTAAAGTGTAGTTAGCGTTAAAATATTTTTCCTATGACTGCCTCTGAAAATGGAGTTTTTCGCACGCTAGGCAACCTCTGAAATTAGAGTTTTTCGCACAGCGTGCGAAAAAGTTTTACACACGCATTTCAGCGTGCGGAAAAGTTTTCTAACAAATGAAAATGACATATTTAGTTGTTTTATTTTGCAGTTGTAGGAAAAGCATTGTAAAAAACTTGTTTGAAAACCTTTTTTCACACGCGCTCGACTTGTGGAACTCGCCTACGGCTCGGTCCAACAAACTGTCTCGCCGTGCGAAGAAAGTCGTTTTCAAAACTTGTTGTTTAAATAACTATTTTATTTCTTTCAGATTGAACAAGATTTCAGTTTGTTGTATCCCAATAAACCCACTTTGTCAGAGAGGTTTGAAGCCTATTTCGATAAAATTTTGGACATTTATGCCAAGACCAGTGAACTCGACTGGGTACTAACGTTTCAGCTACAGCTGGCAAAGCACCAGTGAATTATGATTTAAAGTTGGCTTGTACAGGGTATTTGATTATATTTGGACCCATACCTATTGTTTGCCCAGCGGATCTGAGTCTACGGAAGGAATACGGACGTAAATGTGCCATAATGCCACGTTTAATTATAAAAAAGCGAAAATACTAGACATGAAGTATAGTTAATTTGAAAATCCATTTTTTAATAACAAAATATAGATACCAATAAAACGCTAAATATTTCAACGTGGTTGTTAGATCTATCCTTATTTTAATCCTCATTTCTTCAATTTGGTCTATTATAAAAAATAAACATTTTCTAAAGATATCATCAGCTTTTGACAATTTGGCAAGCATCTGTCTTGGATGAACCTGATTGGTGGAGTTTTTGGCAGGATCGCCGTTGTCATGGGGAACCATGCGGTTGTCAATGAGCTAACGTCACCTTACGTCTCGCTATTGACCAGAACTCACGTCATTTTATCCTCCCATCTTGGAATATCGATTTATATTGAAATATCCAGTGGCGGAGATTTGGTCATTGCTGATTTTCGTGTACGAGTTGCAATACGATGACACTTCCAAAAAGTTCCGCACGCAGCTGGGTATTTTATGAATGAAATCGGCCATTTTTTTTACAACTGCATTCTCCTTACCGTTGCCCCGTAGACACAGACTCGCTGGGCAGACATTACAGCCTTTACTATTTAAGATAGAAAAAAAATTTAAATACAAAACTTGACAGTTTTTTTTTTCTATATTTTCTTTCAACGTTATCAGAAAAAACAAAATCGCATCGGAAAATGGAGAGACGTAGGTAACTTCGACTTTTTTTAATGGAACACCCTGTATATTATATGCGATAAAATGAAAGATCTTTTTTTCCTGATTCCAAATATACAGTGTGTCCGTAAAGTAACGGATAAATTCATTATTTTGAAAACGGTAGAATTTTTGAAAAATCGCTCAGACACGTCAATTTTGTTTTTTTATTTGAAATTTTTTGACATATTTTTTATTATACAGGGTGTGCAACTTTGACAGGCTATAAAACCTGAACGGTTAAGTTTAGAGGAAAACCGATTTTACATTCCTATCTTAGATTTTCATAAACTATCATTTGACACTAACTTTGAAGTTAATCCGTGATTAAAAATTCCGGTTAAATCTAATCTCCGGGTAAATTCAAAGTTGATGTCAAATGATAGTTCATGAAAATCTAAGATAGGAATGTAAAATCGGTTTTCCTCTGAAATTAACCGTTCAGGTTTCACAGCCTGTCAAAGTTGCAAAAGAATCAATTTTCAACTGTCAATATTTCCAAAACAGTTGAAGATAGGTATATGATATTGTTCATGAAATATGTCAAAAATTTCCCTCAGAATCCATAAATGTCATAATATACAGGTTGATTCATTTGAAAAAACAAAGTTCATAGCAGCGGAGCTATTTTTGCGACACCCTGTATAATGAAAAATATGTCAAAAAATTTCAAATAAAAAAACAAAATTGACGTGTCTGAGCGATTTTTCAAAAATTCTACCGTTTTCAAAATAATGAATTTATCCGTTACTTTAAGGACACAGTGTATATGTATATTGATCACATTTGGGTGAGCCGTTTTTGATATATCTTAGCTTAAATTATAAATAATTTGCAAAGAAATTTCATGAGGATGTCAAGAAATAATATTCTTTTTAAAATTTCTCTGCAATTTAATTATAACTAAAGCTAAGATATGTCCAAAATGGCTCACGCGAATGTGATCAGAATATATACTTGGAATCGGGAAGAAAAGATCTTTCATTTTATCGCAAAATATACAGGTTGTTCCATTAAAAAAAGTCGAGGTTGCCTATGTTTCTCCATTTTTCGATGCGATTTTTTTTTTCTGATAAACTTGAAAGAAAATATAGAAAAAAACTGTCATGTTTTTTTATTTAAAATTTTTTTCTATTTTAAATAGTAAAGGCTGGTAGGTATGGCTCCAAATATAATCAAATACCCTGTACAACCAGGTCTTCATATTTACATAATTTTTTTCATAGGATTTTTTTAGCGGATAACAACTGATGACAACAATTATTATAGAACTATTAGAAGAAAAATGCTTGATTAAATAATAGAAAAGTAAGTACCGGGTATCCCACCGAAAACTGTCAATGGCCTATATCTTGAAAACGGTAATCGATAAAAAAAAAAAGGAAAACCCTTTTGGAGGGGTTTGGAAGGGGGAACCAAAACAAGGTACTTTTCAGGTCTCCCTGAATCACCCCTCCGGCCGTAGCTACCCTAACCTCAAAATCTTGAATGACACTATGGGTCATGTAATACCTTTTTGAAAGGTTTTTTAATTATTTAAACAAATTTGCAAAAAAAATTTATCTAGATACAAATTCAAATTGTCACAAAATGGCGCATGCTTTCTTGAGGAGGTGAACACTGTCAGGTACAGTGAAGGAAAAGGGGTTCAAAAAAAATAAAATCTTGATGATTTATTCAAAAATATTCATGCTGTTATTCAATTTGTATTTTAAATTCCATTTACCTGTTCCACCCGATCAAATGAGGATTTCATCAAAATGAGAGTCCCATTCAAATCTAGATAATGTTTGTTTTGCAGATCTATTAAGAGAATTAAAAGACCTTTAAAACAAGGCATCACATGACTCATAGTACCATTTAAGATTTTGAGGTTGGGGTAGCTACGGCCAGAGAGGTGATTCAGGGAGACCTGAAAAGTACCTTGTTTTGGTTCCCCCTTCCAACCCCTCCAAAAGGGTTTTTTTTTATCGATTACCGTTTTCAAGATATAGGCCATTGACAGTTTTCGGTGCGACACCCGGTATATTCTTACGGTGTTGCAATGGCTAAATTCGCTAATACATGATTTCTACTAGATAAAAGTATAGCCACCTACTAGACAAGTAAAAGCCATCAGTTCGAGAACAAATGGACCTAATTTTGTACTTTGCTTCTTTAATTTAGATGTAGATTAGAAAAAATTTATAATATGAAAATAAATATTTTAAAACAAAATTGAATAGGTATTGTGTTTAATTTACAAGATAAAAACTATTTTGACCTTAAGTTGCAATGGTCATGGGTATTTATTTACGGTAATAACTCAGGATCTAACATTTTTTCATTTTGCCAGCCCAGGTATTCTCATAATTAAAACATCCCTATAACGTCGGTAAGGAGTGGGAATGTGCGTCCTCACAAGTCCACAAATGTCCACAGAAAATGTGTCAAAATCTCGATTCCGTATTGTTCGTCGATTTTCAACTGACACTTTCCGTATGAGAAGCGAGGGGGTGTTTCATATGGCAAAAGCAGGTGTGACGTCAGGTACCTAATCATTGGCGTTTTAATGTAGGGAGCCACCAGCTCACATTCCGTCCGAGTATCAGATTAAAATCGACGGAAAATATGTAGGTATTTAAACAAATAGGGGTTATATTATACCGGGTGGTTCATCCGCTTAGGACACATCAAAAACAGTTCTATGGGCCCTATCCTGCCTGGTGATACTATTGAATTTTGTTGTTGCCAAATTACGTCTTCTAGAAAAATCTAGGTTCTCTCAGCGTCATTCAAGTCAGTAAGGAAAGGATAGATATTTGAACATGGTCCTGATAGCGTTATTTATTCACATAAAATCGCTAGTTTCCACAATTTGAATCGTTTTTATTACTGGAAAATAATATATTACAATAATATTATTTAGAGAACACAGCCGGCGAATTTGCTTTGATGCCCGTGTTAGGGCGGTGTTGCCGCTTTTACAATTTCATTCTGTTGTTAACCGTGTTGCCATAATTATTTATTTATAATGTAGGAAAAAGTGACCGTTCACGTAAATATAAAATAGCAGAGTAAAATGGATGGCAATGCAAACGAAATAATATTTATGCGGTGTTACTAAGTACTTTCGGTAAGAAGTGAAGTCTAAACAGGAAGTTAGGTACATGTAGAAATAGTAGTTAGGTTAAGACACCAGTTATATGTTACTCCTTTCTTTGGTACGTCCGGTAAGAGATAGCGTGATGATCTCTTCGTACCCCTTCCCACCTTGTTTTTTTCTGCACTAGCGTGAGGGATTATCAGTGTATAATTTTAAAGTTTGCGTATACCGAGTGTTTTCCAGAACTCGCTCACCTCTAAAACTTTTGTACTTCCAAAAATAAACGAATCAAATCTGTTGTTTTTATTCATGACCCAAATGTGCATTATTTGACGTATCCAATTATTTATTATCACTTCTGGTTTGACAGGAAGTTACCCTAACTTTCTTACTTTAAATGAGACACCGCATGTATATTTTCCCTTGTTCCTAGAAAACTACATAACACGAGAATGACACCTCATTTTCCACTTTTTGACCTTTGATCTCCAAGTTATTCAGATTTCTACGCGGGTCTTCAATTCCCAGTTCTAAAAATTTTTTCCCAGCATATTTTAGAATTCATGTATTGTTCTGAATCTTTCTTATTAGATTGATTGCAAGGAAATGTGGAAACCTTTTATAACGTACCTAACCTCTTAGCAGCAGTTCAGGTATATCCGACAAGTGTTGACCTCCTGGCTCCTACCTATCATTCGTAGCAATTAGGTTTCAAACTTATCAATTTGATTTATTTTCAAAAGATACACACTAAGTGGATGTCCTTATACCGTAAACAAGTCCCACACTGATACACAATTATACACTCGAAGAGCGCCATCTACGTTAAACTGACCAAAATGGGTGAACTAAGTTTTCGGGTGTAAGGTACGCTATGAGGACCCACATGATATATATACAGTTAGGACCGAAATGAGACGTACAAGCCACTTATGAGGACCGAACGCTCCCAGGACCAAAATTGGTCCTCATAACGTTTTCAGTCCTTACAAAGTCGGTGAGGAGTGGGTGTGTGTCCTCATAAGATACGAGAAGTCCACACGCGCCCGTGCACACACATATACGCAGATACACAACCATTATTAAGTTTTTCAGTTTGGTTTACTTTTTTCCTATTCAACAGGTCACTCACGTCAAGAGAGCAAGAGAGGTCCATCAGGTGACAGCAGCTGTCTTCCATACTTTGCTTCTTGAAGCTTACGAAAATGACGATCCTGACAATTTAGATTTTGATTTATGGGTCCTAGAAAGAGGCAAGGAAAATCCAACCTTCTATTATTGGCTTCAGGTCCTAAATCTTCAGATTCTTCTATCAACCTTAGTGAAGTCTGTTGGAAACATGTTCCAACAATCATGCTATCTCTTTTTGATGGCAAAATATTTTTATACATATAAAGTTTGCAACACTGCAGCGTTGTCGTCATGTCTATTTTGTCATGTCTGTCAATATATTGCGCGCCATTTTTGTCATTGCAGCAGTGTAGCTTGGAGCTTGTCCACGTTAACAAGCATCCAGAAACCTTTTCACATTTTAATAAATTTTATAATCTAGCTCTGCCCTGTTGGGCATCTAAGCAAGCTCTGGCTTCTTGTCATCTTGTAGTAGTAATTGTAAATAGTGTAAATATTGTGTAAATTGTTGTAAATATAGTGTCAGTGAAAAGCGCGTGTGTTTTAGTTCCCTATCCAGTCGATCATCCAGTCCACCTAATTATACAGTCCACTAATTATCAAGTTATTTATCTTCCATTATGTGGTTTTGCACATAATTTTGGCCAGTTCGAGCCGGATACTGGATAGTTCGGAACCTAAAAGTGCTTTAAAAACCCTCAAAAAGTGCCTTTTTAGTGGTTATTGATTGTTCCATCGTGATTTTTGGCGCCATGTGATGCAAAAAATCGATCATCCACTGTGCAGTCTGCACGTGTCTCAAAGAACGTTGGGTTCCACGTGCCACCAGCGAAGGTTTCCGCCGGAACCGGAAGTGCGTAAGTAGAGTGGGGCGGAGCAAACAAACTTCACTTGTCAAATTCAAAAGGGTGCTTCTTTTTCTCGTCTGGTTCAACCCAAGTCACCCCGGGTGCAGTATCCTTGCTTGGTGCAATGAAGTACAGCCCCGGAGCAACGAACATGAAAGTGAGAGTTCACCACCCCGACAGCTTAACCTCAAATTAAATGTCAAACATTTGTTTACGTTTTGTTGTTTGTTGTTTGTGTATTTTGGATTTTTGCAGTGAATTTGAGTGAATTTGCATTATTTTTGAAAAACTGAATTTTTCGCATTAATTATTGCTATTTTTTCATTATTTATTTAAAGGATGAACAATTATCCGTTTTTCGTTTTGTTAAGTAGTTTTTAAAAAAAAAAATCTAATTTATTAGGTAATTTTAAATTTTTTTTATAGATTTCTTTTGATATTTTCTTATTTTTTTGATTGTAAACTTTGTAAATATGGCTACCAAAAAGCAAATTGATAAATTATTGTCAAAGAAAAAGCAAGCAATCGACTCCATGGTTAGAATAAGTCGTTATATTTCCGATCACAAATCTGATCCTGACAGTGAGTATAAAACCGACCAATTTTTAGTTCGGAAGGAAATATTGCAGGACAGTTTTCAAAAGCTTAAAGACATTCAAGTTGAAATTCTGTGCCTTGATGGTAACTATGATGATTCAATTGATGATGTAGAAACTCTTTTTTATGATGTCATTGTAAGTATTAAAAATTGTTTACCTAAATCTAATTTACCAGGGCCAGCTAATACTAGTAATTTAGCAACTAATATTGCTCAATCGGTTTCAATTCCACCTACTCAAAGTAATAATTTTATTTCTGCTGCTAAATTGCCCCCAATCGAGATACCTACCTTTGATGGAAAAAATTTAACCAATTTCAAATCTTTTATCGATATATTTAATGCTGTCATCGATAAAAATCAACAGTTAAAAGATGTTGAAAAGCTCTTTTATTTGAGAAATTATTTGAAGGGTGAGGCTTTAAGCTTAATTGATAATCTGCCACTAATAAATTCTTCATATCAAGGTGCCATAGATATTTTAAATAACAGATTTAATAATGAAACTATGATCATAAATTCACATATTTTTTCTATTTTGGATATTCCTGCCATACAAAAAGGTACAGCTCATGCACTTAGAGATTTTGTAAGTCGCATCAAGCAGCAAATTGGAGCTCTCAAAAACCTAGCCCAGCCTGTTGACAACTGGGACATGGTGATGATTTGTATTTTAAGTAGAAAAGTTGACCAATTTACCAACAGAGCCTATCAAATAGATCGTGATAGTTCCAAATTGCCGACTTTGGATGAATTCTTGGCCTATTTAGAAAATAGAGCTACAGCCTTAGAGGCAACTAGTAGTACCCCAGAGCATAAAACTAAAGAAAAGGTTTACGGTTTATTAACAAAACAAACCAATGTAAAATGTCCCTTTTGTTCAATATCTGGACATAAACTGTATAATTGTAAAAAGTTCAAATCCGTACTAGTAAAGGATCGTATATCTTTTGTCGACAGACAGAATTTTTGTAAATTATGTTTGAATATTCATTCTGGAAAGTGTAAAATGTTGTTTCGGTGTGGTATGTGTCAAAAGGAACACAATACCCTGCTGCATTTGGACAAGCAATGTGAAAATAATAATTTTCCTACTGAACGCAGAGTCATGTATTCCAATGCCTCACAGCAAGAATCGGTACTTTTACCTACCTTAAAAGTAAAAATTAAATCTAATAAAGGCAAATATATTTACGCCCGAGGTCTGGTTGACACCGGCTCTCAGATTTGTTTAGTAACAAACAGTTTAGTTGAAAAGCTAGGATTAAAAGCCTTTAATAGTTCTTTGAATATCACTGGCATATCGGAGACTAAAACTAAAATTAATAAATCAATAAATTTAAATATTGAATCTTTGGTTTTTGATTATTCAAAAAACATAAAGTGTGCGCTTGTTGACACTATTACAAGCAATTTGCCTAATGTAAGTTTTGATATTTCAGAGTTTGAAACGCCTCGGAATATTCATTTGTCTGATGACAGTTTTTACCGCTCGGGACCGATTGATTTTTTATTGGGTGCAAATGTGGCGTTTGAAATTTTTCTCTCGGAGAAGCTTAAATGCAACAATATATATTTTCAAAACACCCTATTCGGTTATATTGTAAGCGGTGCAATTTCTGCTTGTGCAAATGTCACATGCAATTTTTTTGCGTTTCACGCGACCTATTCAGATCTTGAAAAAACCATGTCTCAATTTTGGGAAACTGAGAAAGTCCCTGAGATATTTCCAGAATATCCCAGCGAGCAAGAAGCTTGCGAGTCTTGTTTTCAAAATTCTCTTGAAATAATAAATAACCAATATCAGGTGAAATTGCCACTAAAACAAACTGACATAAATTTGGGGGATTCATTTTCAGTGGCTATAAAGCGCTTTGAAAACCTGGAAAAAAGATTTAGAGTTAATCCTGATCTTTTCTCACAATATAAGAGTTTCATGGATGATTATTTGAATTTAAATCATGCCAAAATTGTCAATTACCCTGTAGAGGAGTTAACTAATGGTTCGATTTATTTCATGGCGCATCACCCCGTTATAAGGGAAGACAAAAAAACCACCAAACTCAGAGTTGTCTTTGATGGCAGCATGAAATCGAAACAAAAGAAATGTATAAATGACTTCTTGTACAATGGGGCAGTAGTCCAGAAAGACTTATTCGATATTCTTGTTTGCTTCAGAACTTATAAATTCGTAATTTTAACTGACATAAAACAAATGTACCGCATGGTTTTAATTCACCCGGAACACCGGCCATTGCAAAACATTCTGTGGAGAGATCATCTCGGTTCCTTACAGTATATTCAATTACAGACAGTCACCTATGGCTTGAAAAGCTCGTCTTTTTTAGCAACGAGGTGTTTGGCTGAGCTGGCTCACTCAGAAGGTAAAAAATTCCCTCTCGCAGCAAAAGCTCTTTTAAATAATACATACGTAGATGATATCTTATCGGGTTCTGACACAATTGAAGAGACCATAAAGCTTAGAGACGAATTAATATCTCTATTGGGTTCACGATCATTTTTTCTGCATAAATGGTGTACCAATGAACCAAACATTTTGAGTGGCATCCCTAAAGATAAACAAAATTTCGATGAGGTTGATATGAGTAAGAATAATTTTACCGTAAAAACACTAGGCCTAACTTATGATACCATTTCTGATCATTTTAAATTGTCAACTCCTAAAGTTATGGACATCAATGAATATTTAACAAAGAGACAAGTACTCAGTTTGATCTCCAAATTTTATGACCCTTTGGGGTTGGCAGGCCCGATTTTGGTGGCAGCCAAAGTAATCATGCAAAAAATTTGGACATGCAAACTTAGTTGGGATGAAGTATTGCCCGATGATTTGTTGGACATTTGGAAAAGTTTTATAAAGGGTTTTATTAACATGCAAACTTTGGAGATTCCTCGGAATTTATATTTCACAAACGCAAATAGCATTGAGCTTGTAGGGTTTTGCGATTCGTCCATGATAGCATATGGAGCAGTCATTTATGTAAGAACATTTTTTCCTGACAGAGTACATGTAAATTTAGTTTGTTCAAAGTCTAGAATAGTACCTATAAATAAAAAACTTACCATTCCTAGATTGGAACTTAATGGAGCTTTGCTTTTAGCAAATCTGGCAAAAAAGGTGTCTATCTTATTGCAATCAAAAATTGATAAAGTATTTATTTATTCTGATTCGACCATTGTACTTGCTTGGTTAAAATCAGATCCTCTGAAATTAAACCCTTATGTGGCAAACAGAATTATAAAAATTCAAAACTTAACTTCAACTTTTAAATGGTTATATATTAACACGAAAGAAAATCCTGCCGATTGTCTATCCAGGGGTCTCGAGCCTCAGGAAATTGAGTCAAATAATCTGTGGTTCCACGGTCCAAACGTTCTTTCTGATATTAATTTTTGCCATAATGAGATTCCTATAGAAATTCCTGCTTCCTTGCCAGAAGAAAAATTTTTAACACAAGTCATAAAAACAAAGCCAAATTCATTTTTTGAAGATTTTTCATCCCTTAGAAGACTTCAAAGAGTTTATGCCTATATACTTAGATTTGTTCACAATTCTGGAAAAAATTCTGGTGAAAAACTTGAGGGAAGTTTGAAGCTTTCAGAACTGGAACACAGTCTTAGAGTAATCATAAAATGTGAGCAATACTTTTACTTTTCTAATGACATTAAATCTTTACTTTCCAATACCCCTTTAAAATCCTCATTAAACTCTTTGTCGCCGTTCCTAGATGGCAATGGATTATTGCGAGTGGGTGGAAGGTTACATAATTCAAACATTCCATATAATCAGAAACATCCTGTGATCTTGCCCAAGGAAAGTCACATCACCAAATTAATTATAATACAAGAACATTCAACTTTGTTGCACGCTGGACCAAGACAAGTTTTAGGTTCCCTAAACCTCAATTATTGGCTCATAAATGGAATAAGATTAATTAAAAAAGAGCTACACAAATGTGTGATTTGCTTTAAATTCAAAGCAAAATGTTCCACTCAATTAATGGGTTCCTTGCCGGAAAAAAGAGTCTGTTCAGCCAGAGTGTTTCAAAATGTCGGGGTAGATTTTTGCGGTCCCTTCCTCGTTAAGCAATCTCGAATTAGAAAATCCGTAAGTTCCAAGGCATACATAGCACTTTTTGTGTGCTTTTCAGTCAAAGCAATTCATATGGAACTGCTTTCAGACCTGACAACCGAAAATTTTCTAGCTGCTCTGAAGCGTTTTATTTCGCGGAGGGGGAAGCCCGCAAATATTTTCTGCGACAATGGTTCCACGTTTAAAGGAGCCGAGAATAAAATCAAAGAGTTTTATAACGAAACAGAAAAAATTGAAAATTATTCCCTTCAGGAAAAAATTACATTTAATTTTATACCGAGCTATTCTCCAGTTTTTGGTGGTTTATGGGAAGCTGGAGTAAAATCGGCAAAATTTCACATCAAGCGAGTCATAGGTAGCAATGAGCTTACCTATGAACAATTTAATACTCTTATTGTCCAAGTAGAAGGAATTTTAAATTCCCGACCACTTGTAGCCTTGTCACAAGATCCTTCAGATTTGGACTATTTGACCCCTGGTCATTTTTTGATAGGTGCGCCTATCACAAGCTTTCCTGACCCTGATTTGACGGAAATTCCCCAAGGTCGACTTAAGTTTTGGAAATTGTGTGTCCAGATGCAGCAGCATTTTTGGAAAAAGTGGTATCACGACTATCTAACGCAACTCCAAAATAGGCCAAAATGGCGTGATGAGATGCCTAACCTTAGGGAGGGCTTGTTAGTCATTTTAAAAGAGGATAATGTACCTTCTTATAAGTGGCCAATGGCAAGAATAGTTAAAGCAATACCTGGAAAGGACGGCAAAGTAAGGGTTGTCGAAGTGAAAACCAAAAAAGGTATTTATCTCAGATCGGTTACCAAGATTGCAGTGTTACCGATTGATGACAATAATTGTTAATAATATTTTTGAAAATTATTCACAAAATTCTGTACATATATTTGTAAAACATTTAGATTTATATTTATATTCAATTAGCTATACTCGTATATACATACATAATGTCATACTATGTGTTCCAGAAATGTTTTTAGCTTTAATTGTTAGTTAAGTTTTCGTTTACTGGATCATCATTGAAATCATACCTTTTTTTAAAAAAAGGGTTGCTTACTTTCTCTTTAATTTTTTTATTTTTTTTTGCTGGAAAATTTTACCTTGGTTTCATGTGAAACTCTAGGCCCCCCAGCATGTTGGAAACATGTTCCAACAATCATGCTATCTCTTTTTGATGGCAAAATATTTTTATACATATAAAGTTTGCAACACTGCAGCGTTGTCGTCATGTCTATTTTGTCATGTCTGTCAATATATTGCGCGCCATTTTTGTCATTGCAGCAGTGTAGCTTGGAGCTTGTCCACGTTAACAAGCATCCAGAAACCTTTTCACATTTTAATAAATTTTATAATCTAGCTCTGCCCTGTTGGGCATCTAAGCAAGCTCTGGCTTCTTGTCATCTTGTAGTAGTAATTGTAAATAGTGTAAATATTGTGTAAATTGTTGTAAATATAGTGTCAGTGAAAAGCGCGTGTGTTTTAGTTCCCTATCCAGTCGATCATCCAGTCCACCTAATTATACAGTCCACTAATTATCAAGTTATTTATCTTCCATTATGTGGTTTTGCACAAAGTCAATAAGGCAGAGTAACTTCCTTTTGTATAAAGAGTGCCTTCATCAAATGTTACCTTGGTTTTTCCTCTTTGATCGTCAAAACTTTGCACGATGGTTGACAGTGCACTCTATGAATCTTGAGGAATTAGAAGAAAAAGCACCCGAACTTCACCAACAATTTCTTTTGGGTAAGGATACAATTAAATTAACCAATAAAAACTGTCTTACAATAAAATCAATAAAATGTATTTTCTCACTTAGCTATGAGAGAAAATTTAATGTATTGTTTTGGCAGGGAAATTTACTGTTAACGCAACTGGAAGAAAGGACTCAGTAGTGGGCATCGACCACCGTCACGAGCAAAACAACAAAGAACTCAAGAGCTCTGGGGGGGGGGGGGGGGCGTGGGACTAACTCATGACCCTGCTGCATTGAGGAGATTCACTGTTGGAGCTCCCGAAATTTCCAGACTCTTGGATTGACTGAACAATTTAAAATTTATCAAAAAATCGAACTAAAATATTCGGTGGATTGAACTTTTTTATAACTTTCTCAAGGAGGAATCCATCCTTTCAATTTTCCTTTTTTTCCCTCGGAAATTAATAAATTCAACTCAAAAAGCAAACGTGTCTAGATGTTAGGTTAGAGTTCTTTTGTTTACAACAGGTGTGACAATTGACAGTCTGTCCAAGAATATGAAACGCGGGCAATTTTTAAAAAATTTGAAACCCAAACCAGGACAGATTAAACAATTTGTCTTTGATGCTAAGGAGCTGGACTCCTCAGTGGAGTGTCCTATAATATCATCATGAAGTGAAGTTTAGTTTAAAAGGCGTCTGTGCAGAGGGATGTAGTTTCTGTTTAGATTGACTTGTGTATTTAGGCAACGGTTGTTGTCTGCTAACTCTTTTTGTATCTCGATGTCCTCCATAAAGTCAAGACGATTGAAATTTTTTGAATTTATATTATGAATAATCCTCGAATTAGACCTGGGGCTAAACTCATGCTTTGATGTTTTGAGATGTTCACCGAAAGCTGAGGTTGTTCTTTTTATATGTTCGTTGATCCTAGTGCCTAAAGGTCTACAAGTTCTACCAATGTAGGTGCTGGAGCAGGAGTTACAACTCAATTTATAAATGCCACTCTTGGAAAGTTGGTCAATTTTGTCTTTAGAATTAACTAAAAGTGATGAAAGACTGTTCTTTGTTTTATATGAGATTTTTAAGTGCTCGACATTTTGGCGAAGGACCAGTGAAATTTTGGAATAAGTTTCAGAATCAAGAAATGGTAATGCCACATATTTACTGACTGTTGGAGGAAGATCTTGGTAAACTTCTTTCTGGATCTTCTTTGTTTTAGTTTTAGTGATGAGAACATCAATTAACTTTGGTTCGAATTGGTTATTGTAAGCAATCTGTTTAAAAATCTTAACTTCGTTATTGTAGTCCTCTTTAGATAGAGGGATGTTTAAAAGTCTGTGGATATAACAATGAAAAGAGGCTAGTTTATGTTGCTGTGGGTGGTTAGAATTGTTCGGTATTGTGTGGTCAGTCTGTGTCTGTTTCCTGTATATTGAGAACTGTAGAATATTTGTGGGGTTCTTGGTGATTGTGATGTCTAAGAAATTGATTTTTTTGTTGCTTTCTAGCTCGAGAGTGAAAGAAATGTTTGAATAAACAGTGTTAATCTTCTGGAGCAACAATTCAGCCTGATTAGAATTACCGTCAAGAATACAAAGACAATCATCCACATACCTGAACCAATGGAGGATCTCACCATTGCCACCGTTCATAATGTAACTAGTTTCAAGAAAATCCATAAAAACATCCGCCAAGAACGGAGATAAACAACTACCCATGGCTAAGCCGTCCGGTTGTTGGTAAAATTTGTTATTAAAAGATAAATAGTTCTGTGAAAGGCAAAGATTGAGAAGTAACAAAATGTCAACGACTTTCTCTTCGTCTACATTCTTGGATCTCAATAAAGTGGAAGATCCGAATAGGAAAGGATCTGTACCCATCTGTTTATTGGGTGAAAATTATTTTATATCAAAGTTAGTATGTTAAAAAATATATCAGGTGTGGGTTGGCTAAAAAACTCCTGGCCAGACTATTATTAATAAATAATTCAGAAATTATAATTGTTAAAGGTATTGCACTCATTTGTTTAACGAACAAATTTCATACTAATCGAAAGTATAGGGCCTAAAGAATATAGAAACGTTGGGGTGTCTATTTTTTTCCTGGCATAACTATTGGGTTGACAGGTTTGAACAGGTGAGTCGATACTAGTAATTTACACCCATCTGTTTAATGTATAAATCATACACCATTCTGTCGCATATTTCCATCCGCACCAAAATTTCGCTCGCCAACCGTCATTCAGGCCAGATTTTTCGTAGACAACCCTATATCATCGTGTTCGCAATAAAATAACTTTTTTTTTGATATAAGATTTATTCATTAAACAGATGGGTGTGAATTACTAGTATCGACTCACCTGTTCAAACCTGCCAACCCGATAGTTATGCCAGGAAAAAAATAGACAATCCAACGTTTTTATATTCTTTAGGCCCTATACTTTCGATTAGTATGGAATTTGTTCGTTAAACAAATGAGTGCAATGCCTTTAACAATTATAATTTTTGAATTATTTATTAATAATAGTCTGGCCAGGAATTTTTTAGCCAACCCACACCTGATATTTTTTTTAACATACTAACTTTGATATAAAATAATTTTTACCCAATAAACAGATGGGTGCAAATCCTTTCCTATTCGGATCTTAGACTAATAAATCTCCAACAATGCCCACGGTCTCAGTCTTTGGGACAGTAGTGAATAAATTTGTAACATCAAAAGATACAATTAGATAGTTGTTTGGTAGATTGATGCTCTGAAGCTTACCAATCAAATCCAATGAATTGCTTACCCCAAACCTTGGTGAGAATGATGTCAATTCTTTATTAAGATTGAGTACGAAAGTTGATAAAATTGAAACCGGTGTCTGTGTGAAGCTTACCACAGGTCTGTTGGGGATGTCGACCACACTTAACAAGAACACGTTTGCATAATTGGGAAAATTGGAATGCATCTCCATCTCCTCATGGTATCTGATCCACCCTGCCTTATCAAGTTGTGAAGTTCATCAAATTCAAGAAATGCTTGGAGCAACCACAGGAAATGTAAGATTTTGTAATTTATAATTAATGATGTTTAGAGGCCTTTAATAATTATTTTTTTTAATAAACCAGATGCTTCTTTCACGTATCATATTTTAAGTTATTGAGGAATTTATAAGGATGTATTCCTTGCAATAATGTTTTCTGTATTCACTCACAGGTATTTTATTTATAATTTTTCCTTGATTCTTAACTTTACTGGTATTTGGTGAGTTAAGACTCGCTTTGAAGCTGCGAGGCTTATTTATCAATTTTTGTTTAATAAGGAGAACCTATTATATCGAGATTATTGGGCACTTTTTCATTTTATTTATTAATTTAGATTCCTTAATATACCTATAACCCTAAGTTTCTAAAAAATAGGTAAGTTATTAAATTTTGGCCTAATAATAATTTTAAAATATTTATTTTGAATATTTTTCTTTTAAAAATCATTAATTTGTATTTCTATAATATTTAAATTAATGTTAACGCCCTCTTTAACTTTTTTCTAAATTGCCATCCTGTACTAAATAGAACCCCCCAAGCTAATTAACCTATTAGTTCCATAAAACTCACTGAGTTACACTCATATCTTATTTGTGTGCGTTTCAGGGATCTGAAATTTTTTTTGGGATCAGTGTTTCGTTACAGAGTCCGGACTTCAATTAAATAATAGACCAGGTTATGTGTTAGCAGCAAAGGAGTCTAAGAGCGTTCCAGCAATAACATCCGGGGAAAAAGGTGAAACCATATCTGTTATCGCCTGCTGCAATGGAGAGGGCATGTTTTTACCTCCGGCATGTGTTTTGAAGGGGAAAAAATGGAAAAGCCTAGTACAAGGACGGTATGCCGCCGGGTTCCATAATTTACATGTCACAAAAGTCGGCCTACGTAACCACTGACATTTTCCTTCTGTGGCTGAGGAACCATTTTGCTCCGAGGAAACCTGAGGGAACAGTCGTGCTCATTTTGGATGGACATAGCTCCCATTGCAGCAGTGTGGATACATTAGAGTTTGCAGAAGATAATAGCATTGTTTTGCTCTGTCTACGCAGCCACATTACCCATTATCTGCAGCCACTGGACAGAGCATTTTTCAAAGCTCTTAAATCCTATTATTACAATGCTTGTAACGCCTACATTAAAATGAATCCAAATAGAAAAATTTCGAGACTAGTATTCGGAGGACTGCTTACAAAGGCATGGGTGCAAGCAGCTACGACAGAGAACGCAATCTAGGGGTTCAGAATTACAGGAATCATCCCGTTCAATCCTGATGCCATCCCTGAATATGCCTTTCTAACATCTGCTCCAAATCAACAGCAGGAAAACAATGAACAACGTGAAAATAGACCTAGTAATCAACAACAGGAAAAGAACGAGGGACATGAAAATATACCTACTTCTCCTCAACCAGGTTGTTCGCACTGGCAGAACAGCCTGAATTCCTCGAAAGAAGCGACTGCAGAAGTAGACAACGATCAGGGACTTGAACACAGGCAAGCTTCACCACAACTGGGCTGTTCCCAATGGGTTGAAAATCCACAGGAAACACATTCCTCATCAGAAGCAGTAGATCTGACTTCAACAGTGGCAACAGAGAAATCTGAAATAACCCCAGGGAAACTCTTTGAGTATATATCGCCGATAACTATCCTAAATAAAGTTGCATCTGTAAGGAAGAATTCAAGAGCTTTAGCTGAGGTTTTGAATTCTCCAGCAAACATCGTCAACCTAAAAACCAAAACAATTGCGTCAGTGAAGAGTGAAGCAGATGCTAAAACGAATTCTAAAAGAAAAACCATAACCAAGGAGACTACCAAAGGAAATTCCAGAAAAAAGCAACCTTAGAAACAAAAAGCGTCTGCGACTGACACCGAATCCGATTTATCGCTAGATATTTCCTTGCACGACGACGACGACGACGTGGACGATGAAGAGTGTTCTTGTGTTGGGTGCGGTGAACTGTACAAATGCACCAAAAAGGCCGTGGATTGGATCAAATGTATCAGTTGCTAACTTTGGCTGCACGAAGATTGTTCTAAATATGACTCCATGTGTGATGTATGTGGTGAAAAGCCTGAGAATTAAATTCACCATTTCACCCAAAGTGCATTCGCCATTTCACCCGTATGCATGGGTGAAATGGTGAATTTGATAATGAAAAATAATATTTTTTTTCAAACTTTAAAGAGAATAAAACACTGTTTAGTTGTTGCCAATATATTTTGTGAAAGAAAAGTGTTTTCATTTTGATTAAATAAATAGTTTATTGTCTTGTGAATGGCTCTTTTTTTTTTGTTCACCATATCTCCCTGATTCACCCTACAACTTTTTCGCTGGGTACCACAAATCAGAGCTGGGCAGGGCTTGAGTGCTTTGTGCTTGCGAAAGTGCTTGAAGCACTTTGAGGGCTTGAAAGCCCTGTGCTTCAAGCCCTTTTATAGATTTGTAATTGGGGCGTGCAAAGTCAATTACTTTAGAAAAGTGCTTGGTAATTTGTAATTGAAAAAAGTAATTCAAGCCCTTTCAATGAGCTTCAATTACTTTTAGAGGGCTTGAAGCACTTTTGGGAGCTTGAAGCCCTTTGAAAGGGCTTGAAGCACTTTAAGAGGGCTTGAAGCACTTTTGGGAGCTTGAAGCACTTTGAAAGGGCTTGAAGCACTTTAAAAGGGCTTGAAGCACTTTGAAAGGAATTTGAATTGACCATCACTCAACCTACCCCCCACTTGAAAATTTTCGATCGAGTTTTGTCCCTTAATTTTTTTTTCTATTATTTGAACTTGAACCGTCTTATGTCTTTTCTCTCTTAACAATGGAGGTTTTGGGTTTCAGCTTAGAATGGAATTTAAAAAAAAATTAATGAACTTATTATTCAAATAAATAATTAATTTATATTGGTAACCTATTTAACTTTATCACTGGATTTTTTCCACTTTTCCCCATTGAACATTTTGAAAACCTTAAAATTGAATTACCATGTAGTACCCCAGAACTACATCTCAAAAAAAAACATACTACTGCTACTCTGTGAAATGTAAAGTTCGTCTCTACTATACCAATTCTGTGTGATGAGTGTACGCGGTAGCTTATGCCACTTTGAGAATTTTATTACAAATTCAAAGTGCTTTAGGCACATTTAAAGAGCTTCAAGCACATTTAAAGAGCTTGAAGCACATTTAAAGAGCTTGAAGCCCTTTTCAAGGCACCCCAAGCACTTTTGATGTGCTTCAAGCACTTTTGTGCTTGTCAAGCCCAAAGCACTTTGAGGGCTTTGTGCTTGTGAAGCACTTTTGAAAATAAAAAGGAATTTGTGCTTGAAATTGAAGCACTTTGATAGAGGGCTTAGGGCTTAGTGCTTCAAGCCCTTTTACTGAGGGCTTTGCCCAGCTCTGCCACAAATGTGGCTGAAATTCTTGAGATTTTCAAGGACTACTAACATCCTTACCTGAGAATGCACTTTATGTGTTGGCTGAGTGCATTAATGTATCTTTATCAACTGGAGTGTTTTCTAACGACCTCTAGGGGCACTCATGATGCCATGTTCAATCTCTTGGAGCATGTATTTACTGGTTTGAACGAAAATGATTTTGTGGCTACAGTATTTTGCGATTTCTCTTAGGCTTTAGACTGCGTTAGCCATATCATTATGCTTAGAAAATTCGAAAGGACATGACACGAATTATATGGAAAATAAAAGCAAGTCGATTTCTTTAAAATTTTAATATGTTGTAGAGTGAGGGAAACAAAAGTTACCATGGGCCCATTGTGCCCCGACCAATAGGAGACCCACTAAATGAGTTTAAAGAAAGCTTGGAAATGACCGAAAATGGCAAATTACTAAGGTTTTCATGTTTTATATTGTTGTCTTTTTAGCTAAAAAGTTGGTATTGATAAAAATACCCAAGATTTTAACGCCTCCCCCCCTCGCAAGTAGAAGGAAGGGCCCCCTAAAGAGATAGAAAATATCTTTCAAAAAATTATATCGACAGGTATCACTTCCCTGCCGCCATCCCCAGACAAATTCGCGATTTTCAATTGTCTTTTTTTCGCGAAAAGGATGTATCCATAACATAATAGAATTCTAAGGCATAGTTATAGTAGTATGAATAAAGTGTAGATGGTGTTTTTATGTTTTACTTATATGTTTTTATGTTTTTAAAGTGTTCTTTAAACTCATTTAGTGGGTCTCCTATTGGTCGGGGCACAATGGGCCCATGGTAACTTTTGTTTCTTTTCCCTCACTCTATAACATATTAAAATTTAAAAAAAATCGACTGGCCTTTAGTTTCCATTTAATCCGTGCCATGTCCTTTATGGCTTTGGGGGGATCGCATACGCATGGTTTGAATCATACTTTTCAGGAAGGGGACAATTTGGTAGGGTAGGAAATGTTCAATCGTCTGCTTTAGCCGAGACCAGTGGCGTTTCCGAAGGATCTGTGTTGGGTCTAATTTAGTTTTTGCTCTATTTAAATGACATAAATAATCTTCCCATCAGAGCTAAGTTAACCTCGTTTGCAGACGATAACACTTCATCATGACGTGAAAAAAAAATTAAAGACCTAAAAAAAAAATAACTGAGGATTTGAAACTTGTTAAGGAGTGGTGTGACTCAAACCTACTTTACTTTAACTCTAAGAAAACAAATATTTGAACCTTTAAATTTAACTTTGATGATTCAGTTCTAGAATCACAAGTCTATTTGTAGGTTTTTGGGAATTTATGTGGATGACCAGCTGAAATTTAGTACACAGGTGGCGAATTTGAACAGTCAACTAGCAAATGGTTGTTATGCCATAAGGGTAATCAGAAGTGAACTTGGGTTTGATACTTCCAGATTGGTATATTTTTCATAAGTTGAATCACACATAGGGTGTGGTATTGCTTTTTGGGGCAACTGTTCGAATAAATTGTTTGAATCTGTTTTTGTGCTCCAAAAGCGAGCAATGAGGTATATGTATAGAGTTGGGTATCAGGAACACTGTACCTTTTTATTCAACATAGGATTCTTACAGTTTGTTACATGTTCATACTTGAAACATCATGACTTATACGCAAAAGACATCATAGTGAGTTAAAGAGTGAGAGGGCTCACAGAACCAGACTTCAATTTCAAATGCATCTTCCAGATACGCTCACTCTCTTTGACAGCTGATAATTATCTCACGGCTTATGACACTCTTGAACAACGCTATGCAAATGGTCGTTTGCGGTCTCAAGAGCATTGGTTTGCATTACAAAACTGCCAAAAAGTTTCTCATGAGAATCCATGTGCACTGCGCAAGTGCTAGATATTTTTTCGGAAAATTAAGCTGCTCAAGATTTGGGGTTTCCAACAGACGAATGGAATTTTGTCGTTGTTATAATGTTGTTCAAGAAACTTGATCAGTCGCTCGTAACTATATTTGAATCGGACACTGCTAACTACTTCATTTAGATCAATAAGGTCAACCCGCTAAAAGCCTCTTCGTATTTCCATCACCGCAGCGATAGATGCTAAGAAAGCTGTCTTAAATATTCAAAATCAGGACCAAAAGTGGTCGGTCTTGGCTCACTTAGGTACATCCAATTGATCGAACTAAATCAGCAAATAGAGTTGCGACCTATTTGCCTTTCGAGTACGAGCTCGACTTTACAGGTATGGAATTTCCGATTCAATTTGAAGACGTTGGTAAGTTTGAACAACGCATTGATATTTTCATCAACGTTTACGGACTAGATAAAGCTTATGAAAATGGTAGAAATATTATTGAAGTTGTTGATCCCTTCTTCTTTACCAAATTTCGAAAAGCGAAACATGTTATGTGAATTTGTTGATAATCAGTAATAATTCTGGCGATAGTCATAACTGCTCGATAAGAAACATGTCTGGTTGATTTCGACTGAGTTATCTAAGTATGAAAAAGCTAAGTACTTGTGTGATGGATGCTTGGTGTATTTTTCGAGTGAGCAAAAATTAAAAGCTCATCCAGAACACGATTGCGGTCAAGTTTCAGTTAAATTACCGACAACAAACTTGAAGAAAAATAAATACGGAGGAGAGGTTCCCGAGAAATGAGAATGTTCTAAAACTTATAAATTTGGAAAAAAAATTAAAGGTGCCTTTTGTTGTTGACGCTGATTTCGAGACAATCCTTGAACCTGTTGGAACAGAGGAAAATGAGCTACACCCCGAAAATTCCTATGCTGTTAAAACCCACAGGGCTGTTCCTTATTCTTTCGCCTTCTACATAAATGTAATTTCGACGATTCTCATCCTATTTTCAAGACTTTCAGGGGCCCTGATGAACGCATGTAAGTGATATGAATAATTTATTGAACTTGGCAGATTACATATGACTAGATAGTTCTCACAAAAATCTTTTTAAGGCTAGTTATTCTGAAATTGATGAAATTCGTGATCAATTTAGGGAACATCATCAAAATATTTTAATTATTTTATCAACTGACGAAAATGCAAACATTGAAATCGAAAAGTCTATTCGCGAAGGTTTCTTAAGTGATTTCTTCTTAGTCAAAGTCACATACATAGAAGTTTTTGAGCAACCTAATCACAATACTTCAACCCCTAACTTGGCATGTTCGTTTCCGGGTAGTAATGTGCAACAAGCTTGCCTAAAATAGAGATTCCTAAATGCAAAGGAGATTACAAAACCTTTGTAACTTAATGCCTCAGTTCATAATAATCCAAACTTGTCGGACATTGAACGCTTTGATTATTTGATTTCGGTTTTAGAGGGTCCCCCCTATCATTGGTAGCGCACACTCTCTTTAACAGCTGATAATTATTTTTGAAGATAACAAAAACAAAGTCACAGTCTCATAATTTATTTAATTAGCTACACGTGTTTCGCTCAATAGAGCATCATCAGGCCCTTAACACACATTAAGCTGATAATTATATCACCGCTTATGACACTCTTGAACAACGCTATTCCAATGGCCGTTTGAGGGCTCAAAAGCATTGGTTTGCATTAGAAAACTGCCAAAAAGTTTCTGATGAGAATCCATCTGCGCTTTGCATAGTGCGAGATACCTTTCCGGAAAATTAAGCTCATTCAAGACTTGTTTCCAACAGACGAATGGGATTTTGTCGTTGTTATATTGTTGTTCAAGAAACTTGATTAGTCGCTCGTAAGTAAATTTGAATTGGAATATGTTTCCTCAAAAATTCCAAATTAGAAAGACTTGGTTGATTTTTTTGCAAAAGATTTGTCTTGCTTTTAGTACGCTCAATTTTCCGCCTAATTTTGACAAAGGCAAGAAATCTGATCTAAAGGTTTTCTAAAATAGTTGGTGGAACTGGCGTCTTCAGTAGAAGACCGAGGATTGAAATTGAAAGTTTTGCCCTTATTCTGTGTGCCAGAGAGCTAAATTGATCGCTCCACCACAACCAAAAACATAAATATTGAGTCAGATAGCCAAGCGGCATTAAAAGCACTTGGATCCTACCGGATTACCTCAAAACTGGTGAGGTGAGAAACTGCATCCAGACTCCAGACCCCTACTGTGCTAGGCACCAATAATAGGGTAACCTTACCTGGGTGCCGGGGGATCAGGGGGTGACAGGCAATGAAAAAGCCGACGCCCTCGTTGAGAAGGGAGAAGCCGACTTTGTAGGACCGGAACCAGTTCTAGGCATCCCAAAATCAAATGCCAAGGATACTATTTCCAGTTGGGCAAAAGTTAAGATCCGATCTCACTGGAATAGCGCGGTCTTACCCACTCTAAGGCGTTCATAAAGAAACCCTCCAGAAACTATACAAAGTAGATCCTGGAATGGCGCATTCTCACCGGACAGCTAGCCGGCGACTGTCGTCTTAAGTACCGCTTGAACAAGATTGGGTTGAGCAGTTCTCCGGACTGCCGCTTTTTTGCGTGAAAACCGAAACAGCAGAGCATATCCTATGTGCCTGCCCGCAGCACCGGAGAGGAATAGGCTGGCGATCTACGGATACGCCCAGCTGGAACTAAACGACTTCAGGCAAGTCTTGCCGTTCACTACCCTAGACTTTATCAAAAGCTATGGCTTGTACGACAAACTATAACCATCAATTGATTGTTAGAGGTATAAGCCACAATAGACCCAGTGAGGGTCGCAGTGGAGGGCTGGATAATCGGCCCACTCATTTCAAACCTAACCTAGGCTTCCAGTAAAAAACATGATGAACAGTATCATCGAAGCTACGAAACTTCAAGTAGATTTACTGTTGCCATGATTCCAACAGATATACGTGATTCGAATTCAGACGTTTGCGCTCTGAACCACTAAAAGTGTGTGGACTAATTTCAGAAAATCGATGTCTCTCACAAGTCTCACATGGACAGCTGTATGCCTACGGCGTACCCAAAACTACTTCAATGAGGTTCATTGAATGACCAGAATTAAAACACAAACACTTTCTTTCCAGTGAATGCAACGCAGTTTCAAGTTTCAATCACTACAATTTGGTTATATCTATGAATCTCAACAATAACCTGAAATACTCCATATCAGTACCAATATTTCAAAGTTTTGGCTTTAAGTTTTGAGACACTCCAAACCAAGGAATATGTCCACATGATGAACTAGTAGCCAAAATAAAATTCAAAGAGCTAAACAAAAAAGCTCAAAAAGGGACTGCAGCTTGAACGATGGTCCATTCCAGACAAGCTGAGAAGTTTGATTCAAAAATCAATACACTGAAAAACTTATCATGTGCAACAGAAATTACGATTATATTAATATATAAATAAAGCAAACATGCCATTTTTTCTCAGGTTACCAAAAATACTTATGTTTCTAATTGGAACCAGAAAAATTTTTTTTGGCAGGTTATCTGTAAAATCTGCTTTCAGTGATTCTTGTTGTATTCAAATAGGTATGGTTTGCTAAGCCTTCTGTTAGCAAAAATAATAGTTATTCGTTGCCTGTATTTTCTTCAATGGAAAATCATCACAAAATCTATACAACTTTAAACCATCTGGTTTTGAATCACGCCCTGTGGTGCGATTGATCAGCAGTAAAAAAGCCGAACGATAACTATAAACAAGGGGCTACAACTCAAAAGGCAGTCCATTCCAGACAAGCCGAAAAGTTTTATTCAAAAAAAAAACATGGAAAAACTTTAGTAAGATGACAACAATAGATACAAAGCCTATTTTTGTTTAAGAAATTCACGTAACCTTCACAGTGCTCGTTCCTAATATACACAAAGGCAAATGAATATTCAAATGCTATTTGCCCACTAGTACCCAAAAAGATTACTTTTTCTAATTGGAACCAGAGGAAAATTAAAAAAAAAAAAACATATTGTTCACCCTTATTTATATAGCCCGTAGATTAGAAGTTTTCTAGTTTGCAGGTAGTTTAGTCTTATTATTATCTAATCCCCCTGCAAAATAATGCACGTGCTAGGTAAATAACCCTGTTAATCCAGAAGTGGATAATTAAAAAGTCCCTAGAAACATATTTTTTAAAAGAAAATACCCAAAACTAAAGATGTCATAAAAATACGTTCCAACATATCCTGATGCTTACAATAATTTCAAGTTCCTGACAATGGCAAAAATTAACTTTGGCCAATGCAAGTTTATGTACTTTGCAAAAAAAGAGATTAGTGCACAGGATCCACCTAAAAACCTATAAAACAAACAAAATAATTGTCTTTTTATTAATTATACATCAAAATACAAGAGGTTATAGAATAAACAAGTTTTAAAATTTGAAATAACATATTTTTTAATCAATAAAGTGATTAGTACGTTAGACAGTAGTAGTAGAGTCGAAAAATTAAAATTTAACGAATAGCCCTCCGTTTGAATACGTTAAGGTTAAATCATTCAGGAAATGAAGTAGGAGGAAGGGATTTGTAGAGATGAGCAGTACGCCACTAAAAAAAAACGATATTTAAAGGTCTTCTGGGTACCCAACTTTACCAGATAGGGATGGGAGATTCCTGTGGTTCTTAAATAGCTCCTCCTAGTTCAAATGAGGATATATAAATGAGATGGAACGATAATTGCTAGGAAGAGTTATCTTGTCCTATTTCAGGATGGGTGCACTCTGGCACATTTCCAGATAGACGGGAAAACGCATCAACAAGAGTAAAATTAGTTTGCAAAGAAGTCCTAAAGCCAATTCTTGTGCGCAATTGGTGGAATGAAACCACAAGATTTCCCAGCCTCAAGTTGAAGAATAATTTTCCTAGTAGTTTTAGGTCTAAATACAACGTTGTCCCTGTAAAAACCAATGTCTCGCAGTACCTATGGCGATCTGCCATTGTCTTCCATTGTGGAATTGGATGCAAATTGTTTGACGAAGAGATCTGCTTTTTCCTTTGAGAATACTACAATGGAATTATTATTTATCGAAGGTGGAAAGGAAGATGTAAAAAAATTTCCCATGGTCTTGGCAAAGAACCAAAAGGACCATGATCCACTCGGGCAGTCCAAAAGTCGATTAGGCACTTGTTGGTTGTGTAACTCCTTAGCCTCGTTGGTTGTATGGTTGCAATCATTTCTTTCTACAACAGGCACATGGTTGGGATGGCGAGAACTGTCACTCTTTTTGCTTTCCTGGCGAGAGGCATCAGCCTCTCCTTATGCTGTGATTATTTTCCAATGGTCCAAGATTATGAAGACGGAAGGTCTGAAAAAAATAACTATAATAATGATAATGGTCTTTATTGCTAACAAAATACAACCAATAAATCAGAGTATTTTCGGAAAAAATTGAAGTGGAAACAAAGCAAAAGGTAAATATAAAATTTGTACATGATTACTGCATTCTAAAATATTTTTTTCAATACACAGGGTGAGCCGATAAGTGGTGTCGTGACCCAAATTTTCACATTTTCGAATTTTCACTTTAATTTCACATTACTTCTCTTAATAACCGCCTATACAGCCATTAGGAAGAATAATTTTTCTACGAACGTTCACACCTTTTGGTTATACATATTTTATTTTCAACTTAAAAGAGAAATAGTTAACCGAGTTTTTCCCTGATGATGTGGTGGGTCGGTGATAAACTTGTATCTGCTAGTAGTCTAAGAGCCAGCGCCGAAAAGATTATAAATACAGGGTGTATCAGGTTTGACTACGAAAATTTTAACACGTGAAAATATGGCCCATTTTGAAGAAAAAAAGCTTATACAACATGGGGTCCAAACTCAACTATGTTTAAGAAAATGGCCTTTGAACTTTTGACATTTTTTGACGAATATTTTAAAGATAAAGAAAATTTAAATCATTATGAGATGTAAAAAAATTTAGTTTATCCAATAATTGTCCTGTCTTGCTTGAAAAATTCTTCATCGTGTCTTACTTGGAAAATTCTTCGTATTAGTGTGTTTGTCATCGTTTCATTCTCATGGTAATTTGTGCTTTATATTGGATGTGTTTCAAACTATAAAGTGAAGAATAGAGCAAACTGTACATAATTATTGTCAAATCAAATCAAATCAAATCAAAATATGCTTTATTGTCTGAAATAAAATTTCATTGACAAAGCATGCTTAAGGTCTAAATAGTATTAAAATAAAATAAATATTGTATAAAGATATTTAGTCCTAATTCAACAACCTACAAAAAATAAAATAAAACAAAAACAAAAACAAAAATAAAAACGGAAGGATAAAATTATTATAATAAAGGTGAAATATAAAAAATGGAAGAATATTATTAATATTAAAATTAAAATCGTTCATTGAAATAGTCGTTCAGTTTGTAATAGGCTTTACTACACAAAAAAGTTTTCACCGCAAACCTAAATTTTTTAAGAAATGCAATTTGCCTTAAGTTTGCTGGAAGATGAATAAAAATCTGTCTACTTTTAAAAATTATAGAGTTTCGGGTCAGTGCTGATTTTGGGATAGGTGTTCGAATCTGCAATCGTTGCCTAGTTGCATAAGTCATTGGATTGTTTAGATTGCTGTAGTGGTATTTGTGCATTAGGCAGGCTGACTCAAGGATAAATAAACAGCAAACTGTTAAAATGTTATGCTGGTTGAAAAGTGGCTTACAGTGATGTTGGTATCCAACCCTACACAAATACCTTATCGCTCGTTTCTGAAGAACAAAAACAGACTCGAACAGCCCATCCGAGCAATTACCCCAGAATGAAATGGCATATCTAATGTGCGATTCCACCAGCGAAAAGTAAACCAATTTTGCAGTATCCAAACCTAGTTCATTCACCACTATTCTAACTGCGTAGCAGCCACTGGCCAATTTATTATTCAAGATTTTGACATGCTCATTAAACTTAAGATGGTTGTCCACATGGATGCCCAAGAACCTACAGCTTGTTTTGTTTTCAATGGGCTGTGCTTCCAAAACCAAATCATTAAAAGTGAATTTGAAAGTTACTACATTGGTTTTCTTAGTGTTAAAACAAAGTAAGTTTGCGTCACACCATTCCTTGATGAGCCTCAGATCCTCTGATATAACTTTCTTTAAATCATCAACATTCTTTCCCCGCCAAGTTAAGGTGTTATCATCAGCAAAAGAAGTAAGTTTAGCTCTGATGGGTAGATAACTTATGTCATTCAGGAACATTAGAAATAAAACTGGACCCAATACTGACCCCTGAGGAACGCCAGATTTTAATGGCAACAGAGATGACTCTTCACCGCCTATCCTAACCCATTGCTCCCTCCCTTCAAAGTAGGATTCAAACCACAAGTATGCGATCTCTCTAAAACCATATTTTTCTAGCTTATGAAGCATTATGTTATGATTGACACAATCAAATGCCTTAGAGAAATCGCAAGACCGTTGCCACAGCTTCGTTTTCATTTAAGCCTGTATAAATTTCCTCAAAAACATTGAACATTGCATCTTGAGTGTTTTTAGTGGGCAAAAATCCGAACTGTGTGCTACTTATTATGTTATGTTGGGAAAAGTACATCAACATTCTCCTCTTAACCAATTTCTCAACGATTTTTGATAGAGTTGACAGTAATGATATTGGCCGATAGTTTGATGGCTCACTTAGTTCACCACCCTTGTGTAAAGGAATAACTATAGCTTTTTTAAGGCAATTTGGAAACACTCCAGTCAAAAAGGAAACATTGATACACTCGGCCAGAACATAGAGTGCATTATCAGGTAAAAGCTTAAGCAAATTGACTGAAATGTTATCATACCCAAAATTTTTTTTTTTTTTAATTTCATTAAAAGTGCAAAGAAGCTCATTTAGGTTGGTCGTTTCCAGCACAAAGGTGTCATTTATATTAATATCTGACATGAATGAGATCGGATCTAAACTACTATTAAGATGTTGTAACTTTTGTGCAATTGTACAGTAAAAATTATTTAGTGCATTAGGATCCAAGTCAAACTTTGGCTGCAGAACGGAATTTTTACCAGTAAGTTCATTCACTAATTTCCAATTTTCTTTAGTTGCATTAGATGATGATTCGATTTTTTTCTGCCAAAACTTCTGTTTTGCCATTTTGATAATGTTTTTGTAAATTCTTTTATATTTTTCAAAATAAGCTAAAAACTGTGGATTGCCAGTAAATTTTCGAATAACCTGAAGTGAACGGAAGTTTTTTGCTGAAACCCTTATACCAGTTGTAACCCAAACTTTTTTGTTTTTAATTTTAACTTTTTGTAACGGAAAGGAATTTAAAAATATATTGCTTATTTGGTTATGGAATGCGTCAAGTGGGGATTCCGCACCAAGAATGGAAAACCAATTCAATACCGAACAGGCGCCTTTGAACTTTTGATAATTTTTTTGGCTAAAAAGACGGCCAATTTTAAATTTGGGCGGTTTGTTTATTACTAGCCTAAAATCTGCCAAGACAGCTTCGTGATCCGAGATGCCAGCCGGGACAACAGTACAATCAACAAATACATCATTAACAGGGAAATTGGAACAAATATAATCTATCTGTGTTTGTGAGTGAGAAGTAATACGGGTAGGTTCCTCAACATGCAGTCTTATATTAAAAGAAAGAAAAAGATTAAATAAGCGTTGTTTCGCGTCAGATTCTTCATCGTCAAAATTTATGTTTAAGTCTCCCCCCAGTATTACATTTGCCTTAGGAGGTAGTTTACCTAAAAGTTCCTCAAACTTTGCAAAAAATTCATTTAAATTTGAATGATAGGGCGGCCTATATACAGGGTGTATATTTTAAGTGATACCACTATTGCTATATCCGAAACGGTAAGAGCTACAGGGTCGGTTAAATTAGCCTTGTTTGATGCCCATTTAAGACTCGTTTACAGTGTTGCCAAATTTCTTTTAGTTTATGAAATACTGGGTGATTTCTAAGAAACGTCCAAAAATATTTAATCATTTATTTCGCAAACTATTGATTTTCGAGACACAATTTAAATTTGAAAGTTTTATAATTTTTTCCGCTCTACAATATGACATCTTCAAATTTTAAATCCGACGTTTCGTGATCCTGATACCATCATCAACTTCATTTTTTTAAATATGGACCTGGATTTTTTATGTCATTTTTAGGAAGCGCCTTAATTCTCTTTCCAAAAATGACATAAAAAATCCAGGTCCGTATTTAAAAAAATGAAGTTGATGATGGTATCTCGATCACGAAACGTCGGATTTAAAATTTGAAGATGTCATATTGTAGAGCGAAAAAAATTATAAAACTTTCAAATTTAAATTGTGTCCCGAATATCAATAGTTTTCAAAATAATTGACGAAATAATTTTAGGCCTTTTTTATAAATCGCCCTGTATTTCATAAACTAAAAGGACTTTGGCAACACTGTAAACAAGTCTTGAATGAGCATCAAAAAAGGCAACTTTTTTCTAATTTAACCGACCTTGTAGCTCTTACCGTTTCGGATATAGCCATAGTGGTATCACTTAAAATATACACCCTGTATACACAAAATATACAAATTATTTTTTTCGTTAAAGATTAAGGAAAATTCGAAAACATTTTCAATAACAAGGAAATCATACTTATGAACCGAAATAACCACAAATGACTCTGAAAATCCTTCACTAATTAAAATAGCTGTGCCACCACATGTTTGAGAGTCTCTACAATAGTGAGAAACCAATTTAAAATTTTGAATATGAAATGGTTCATTTGGTGCCAGCCAATGTTCAGTCAAAAGCAAAAAATCAGGAAAATTATTGCTTTCCAAAAGCAAAAATAAATCATCTAATTTATTTCTCAAAGATTGAATGTTAATTAAAAATAATGATACATCTGTAGTATTCAACTTTTTAGCGTTATTTTCCGTATTAGCTACTTTACGTTTCTCTGAACAAGAGTTTTTTCTAAAAAAGTATTTGCTTGCAAAATGTTTTTGCCTTGGATTACAGTGTCATTTGCTGCTAGATCGTGTCTTGCTTCTAAAAGGTTAACAGTGGTTCCATTAGATAGTGTTTTTTGTACATAAGAAAAATTCTCTACATATTGTTTAGACTGAAGATAACTATTACCATTACTTTTAATACTAGGTTCAAAATTCAAATTGACATCCTGAGCTATTGCCTTTGAAGCATTTGTTTGATCAGTAGTTTTTACAAATATTAGAGACTTTACTTTATTTAAGCTTGCTTTAATATTGTCTGATACTAATTTACCTATTTGCCATTTCCTCATGCAAAAACCCTTATGATTAGTAATATTAATATATACAAGAGATATTTCGGAAATATTGTCAATTTTATTTATAAAAGAACTAAATTTAGAATTAAAAGCTATAATTTTTTGTCGAATAAAGTGTGAGTTGTTAGACATTGTCGGGCACCCCACAAAAATAAAGTTTGTTTGTAAACATGGTTTAAGGATATTCCAAATACTTTTAATTTGGGGGAACTTATTGTTTACTAAGTCATTGTATCCACCAGACACAATAACAAAATCTTGTTTATCAAAGTCCTCAGTTAGTTTTTTCAAGTTTTGCAATACACTGTAGAAATGGGCGCCCGGCTTGATTATCATCTTGGTATCATAGTGATTCAGTGAAAACTGACGATTTAGGTACTGGTATAAATGCCGACCATGTTCATCACATAGGATTAGAATTTTTGGTTTTTCATTTTTTCTACAACTTTTTTGTTGTTTATCACTTACCTCATGATTTTCCAAAACAACTGATGGTGCATGTTTAGTGTTTTCTATGACCACCGGATCTGTCAACTCCGCAGACAGAGATGAAAAGTTTAAATTATTATCGAGTTGCTTTTTGAGTGATATTATTTCATCGTGTAGGCTTTCTATCTTAATAATTTTCTGATCTAAATCAAGCTGCAGGTCGAATTTTTGAACTGCTAGAGTTTTAAGGTCCCCAGCCAGTACTTCGCTTTCTGATTGTAGTGTATTTGCCCACAAGACAGCTTTTCTGCGTTGTTCTTCAATCACTCTAAGTTCTTCAGTTGTTCTGTCAATCTCACGAGAAAGTTCCAATCGTTCTTCTTCTTTTAAACCATTTTCTTCCTTCAATGTTTTCATTTCCATATTCAATTTTTCAATAATTTTCAGCTGGCATTCAAGTTTCCTTTCCAATTCTTTTTCTTGGTCAGCAACTATTTCTTCATAGCATCGTGATCCTTTCTGTAGTCGCAAAATAAATCTGTCTTTTTCCAGAATTTTGGTTTCCAGTCTATTAATTTCTGACTGGAACTCTTCATTCTTTGTGAGCAAATCGTCAATGTTTCTGTCCTTTTCAGTTTGTTCAATTTGACACTTATCATAAGCTATAAGTAAACTGTCAAATTCCAAGTGTAGATTTTGAGACTGTATTTTGCAATCATTGCAATAAAAAAGAGACACACGTTGACTCAGTACTAAACAATCCTTCTCTGTCGCGCATTCAATATTTGCACATTTTTCACAAAAGGACTTTTTACACTTATCGCATAATATGCCAAACACTTCAGTTTCTTTTGGTCGACATTTAAAAATGCACTCTGCACAACATTTTTCACACTGCAATTCCATTTTGCACTCTAGTTCCTTTTAATCGAAGACAATGATTATAATGTCTATTGGCTTCATAGTCTAAGACTTTATAGACGCTGATAAGAGAAATAGAATAATAAACAAAACTATTTATTTATTTTCTTTTTTTGAGACCTTTTTTGGTAGAGGTTCATTGAAATAAGCAAATTATTTAACGATTTCTTATACAATCAGCAATATTCACACAAAATAGGCTGCACGATTAAAACAAGCACATTTTAGACTTAAGGATCACAGTATTTCAAAATTTAAAATCGTTATATACACTTACAATTTATACAGTTTGTGAGGAGCTCGATAAAAACACGTAAACACGACCGACTCTCGATACTATATATGATGTCTGAAGAGAAGTGAGCGGGGGAATTAACCTCTCCTTATCGTGAGTCGTGACAGAATGCCGCCGAAAACAAGCCCTTTATGGAAATATTTTGAAAAAATATTGTAGGACGATGAGGAAAACGAAAGTGCAATTTGTAAAATTTGTCAAAAATCTGTGTCATTAGGTGGCAAAGGAAAAACGGCCAATCGTCTAATATGAAATACCATCTTTCAAAACACTCTCCAGTGGAATATCGTCAGGTAACGGATTCAGGTACGAAGCAAAAATATGTGAAAATAATTTTTTTTTTTAAAAAGCTGTCAGAAAAAGCTAATAATTTCTACTTTAGTTTTCGTAGCTATGTTTAAAAATTCCGTTGCCTTGCCTTAAAAAGCATATGAAAGTAAATTTTTGTTTTCTACTTTTTTTAGGCAAAATTGCCAGCCAAGGAACAGGAACTGGAGATTGTATGCCATCTACATCGAATCAGTCTAGAAATCAACATCGTCAACAACAACAACAAATATCTATTAAAACTGCACTTGAAAAAATGCGACAATGGGACATAAATTCAGAGAAAGCTAAGGAAATTCATCAATTGATTGGCGAAATGATAGCTAATGATAATCAACCATTTTCCATTTGTTCGGAGACAGGCTTTACACGTCTTTCAAAAAAGCATTTCCTTCCTATTCCATACCATCTGACAAATATTTCCGTGAAACAGTAGTGCCAGAAATTTTTCATAAGTGCAAATCTCTCGTGCAGAAAATAATCAACGAGCATATGATTGGAAAAATATCACTGACATCAGATATATGGACTTGTCAACACAATAATAATTCTTTTATTTCATTACCGGTTCATTTTTGAAATAAAAATGTTTCTAATCGTCGAGAATCATTTGTTTTATCTTGTAAGGGTTTTTCAGGCACCCATAGAGGTGAAACCATATCTCTTATGCTTCAAGATCTATTAGATCAATGGAAGTTGAACAAAGACCAAATTCACCTTTTGTTGGCAGATAACGCCGCCAATATGAAAAAAGGCATCGCCGACGCTGAAATAAAATATCATGGATGTTTTGTTCACACTTTACAATTAACAATAAAAGATTCTATTGATTGTCAAAGAGCACTAATAGATGTTATCGCCAAAGCAAGGAGAATTGTAACTCATTTCAATCATTCTGCAACTGCTTGTGATGAGCTTAAAAAGTTACAAGAACAAATGAATGTTCCAACAAAACTTATCAAAGATAAACAAACTAGATGGAACTCAACATACTACATGCTGGAACGATTACTAGAACAAAAAAAGGTTATCAGTATTTACATCTTAGATAATCCAGATTTGACAGACCTAACATTCCTCCAATGGGACTTGGTTCAAAAACTTATTAACTTTTTATAACCCTTCGAGGAAATAACTAAACTCTCAAGTCATTCGGACTGTTGCATATCGGAGGTAATTCCCCTAGTTAAAACATTAGATTCCTATTTGAGTAACGAATCAAAAAGTGCATTATTTTCTGGTGTAGACACTTTGAGAGGTGATCTACAAAAAAAACTAGTAAAACGCTCCATATCTTCACTGATGAAAGTTTCACGCTAGCCACGTTGTTGGATCCACAGTTTAAGAAGAGTTTTTTTGACAATGAAGGCGGAGAAATGTATGAAATATTGAAAAGGAAAATTATTACTCAAGAGGAGGGAGGCAGCGGCGTAATTGAAACTAATGAAACTAGAATTCTTACGGATAGTGACAACGATGATGGAGAGGAGAATATGCCACTTAAATTTCTTGCTATGGAAGGCGATTCTAGAGCATCAAAGACTGTGCATGATTTGTTTTGGAAATCTTACGAACATTTTGATGGTAAAGGCACATCAGGAAGTTCGAAGCGAAAACGAAAAGAAAGGTCTACTTTTGTTGAGTTACTGGATGATGAAATTAAATTGCATCAAAGCGATCCAGTAATTGCTAGAGATAAAAATCCTGTTCAGTGGTGGAGCGACAATAGATCAAGATTCCCCAATCTACTTTGCAGTGGTCAGTGGATTGGCAGCAGTGCGTTCTGTGTGGAAATGGATTGTTCGAATTAATATTGTACTCGATTATGACGCTTTTTGTAGTAAAATCAAATCGTAAGTGCGATCAAATATTATAAAATCTTTAATTTAAGGTATGGGGGATGTTATTTCGTTAAAAAAAAAATGATTTCACTGGAGTGTTTTTTTAGATGCCACGAGAAGCTTTAGTGTCTGAGGAGAAGGCTGTGAAAGTTTTAGCACGTTATTGGGAGCATTTTACAAAAAAAAGCCTCCAGCTTATTCGTCAAAGGTGTATATTGATATAAGCAATGATTTGGATGGCAAATGGACCCCACATCATGTCTATGCCAATATCATTCAGGATCGGTAAAAAATTTTGTCGCAAATGCGAAAAAAAAAAAAACTTTTCCATCATTGACACCAGCGTTAACTTGTCAAACATCACAATAATTGACACATCCCTTGATAATTCAAACCTGCAATACAACAATTCTGATAGTTACAAAAATCCGAACTATAGAAAAGAGCATAATTTCGTTTTATTGCTGAAACACGACTATTGGATGTCAATAGCACCGGCGATCCAAGAATATGAGCGAAATTATGAAATTCTGGAACCTAATACTTGGACTGATGTCATCTTTGATGCGTTTCAAAAACAATTTCGATTACCTTGTGCTATTTCATTTAAAAGAGCCAAAGTACATTCAGACCCATGTAGCGAATATTACTTAAAAATTGTGGAATACTGTAGAAGCAAAAAATGTTCTGATACATTTATTGGATATATTGAGGCGAAACCGAAAGAGGGTCAGGACGTTGAAATATTGGTATACATTGAAGACACCTCAAATACACCCCATGAAGACGTTAATAGTATATTATATACCTAGGTAGAGAAGTTGGTCATTATATACCGAAAGCTTTTATAAACCGAGGCGCGCAGCGCCGAGGTTTATAATGCTTGAGGTATATAATGACTTTCTCTACCGAGGAATATATAGAATTTTTTTTACTACCTACTGCTAGTAAAAAATAAAAAATTTGTTTAAAATCTGTGTTGTAATTATTTTTTGTGAACGCCCTCTTGAAAGTGCTGCCCTCTATCAACAGCTTATATAACTTCCTATGTACCTACAGAAACCTGTATTTTTTTTCAAATTGACGTATGAAATTGAAATTGAACCAATAGAAACATGACAATATCCTTGCGTCATGACGTCATTTTCATTATTGACCTAGGTATTTTTTCATTATTTTCATTATTAACCTAGGGAGAGAAATTCAATTTTTTCTTAGAAAAATAGATTGAATAATGTCTATTTCTCAGGTTAGTAGTAAAAAAAAGATATTTAAAGGGAAAGAAACGGAAAAAAATTACAGAAGATGTATTAACGCAAGGTGTCACAGGGTGGCGAAAAAATACAACTCGACTCAAAATGCATCTTGGTGAAGTTGAACCACCAAACTTATACAAAGCAAACGTACTGAGATGTGCGAAAAAAGAAGAGCTAGATAGACAGCTTGGGATACAAAAAAAGAATGGCAACGATGTCGTGAAAGCATTAAGTGATATGAAAAGGCTCCCTGCTTACAGTCATGTTGTAAAAGATGTTGGATTTGATCGCTCTTATGTCATTTATTGTTCGAAACAACAAAAACATAGAGTATATTAGACTGACCTTCATAAGAATCGATGTAGCACATATAGTTTATTGTGTATCTTTATGGAAATGCTTTGACACTGTAACGCATCCACAAATCAAGCGATTCTACATCAAGTGTGTAACACTGATGATTGATTGTCAAGCTTTTGCTCTGATAGAAAAAATCCTCTTCTGGACGAGCAGAGTCTCTACAAAAAAGTACGATGGTTTTGATTATTCGAAAAATTCTGCAAAAGCTTCTCGGCAACAGAAAATTTAATGGAATCTTGGCAAGTAGAGAAAATCGAAGAAGTCGTAGAGAACAGAGCAAATGAATTCAATAAGAGCGATGCATCCTTCAAGGTTTCAAATGATGACGACGATCAAGCTAGGGAGTACGAGACCGTTAAAGGCGATATTTTATCGTAGATCAGCCGTATTCAAAAACTCGCTGAAGTTGATGCTGATGAGAAAGAAGGCGACGTGAATGCATTTTATTTACCAGCGTTATTCAAACGATAAGGAATGTTAATCCAAGATTTTCCTCTGTGGTTCGGCGCCATGGTAACCGTGTTAAATTCAAAACATAAACACGCGAAGTCTGCTTATTGCGAATCTCACTTCTGTGATAGGAAGGACATAATGTTAGCTGTTTATGGTTGTCCTATTCGTGCTGATCGCTATGTGAGAATAGATGTCAATGATCAAAAGGGTAGCGCGACAAATATGATAATTTACCAGGTAGTGTAGAAAACAAGCCGATAAAATAGGTTCAACTGATATATTTCCTTATAAATATTCAAAAAATAATAGTATATTACATACCGAGTAGGGAAGTGTTTCATTACTGTCGAGAGATTTATATAGACTAATAATCTCGAGACAGAAATGAAAACTTCCCTCCGAGGTTTGTATACTATTTTATTTGCAAGCACACCATCAATTATGATTAGTCAATCAATTTTTTTAATATTAAAAAAATAAAACAAACATGCCAAAATGTGTCATTCGCTACTTTGACGTTTTTACCTGACATGTTTTCATTGTTGCTAGCAAAGGTAAATAATTTAGAGTGAGGGAAATCGGTGAGGGAAGTCGAATAGGGAAATCGGTGAGGGAAATCGAAGAGGGAAGTGACACAGGTAAAGTGTCACTTCCAAATTTTTAAAAAGTCAGTAATGACAAGATTACATATATGATTGCAAATAAAAGTATTTATACAAAATTATTACAGATGACAACTACGAAACAAATGATGAGAAAAACAACTGTTCTTATGTAGAACTCACAGAGGATAAAAAAATCAACCCTATGACTTGTACGATGAAACTGAACCAAATAAAATAAATGGTAAGTTTTCAATCTCAGTAATAAAATAAGGTCAATTCCACCCTAGTTTGTAGGTATATTACTCTTTACCAAAAAATAGTTTCACTAGGTCCGCTGGATACAAGCGTTAGTAGCTTATCTCAGTCAATGGAAAGTAAAAAAAATCGACATATTTGCGGCAAAAACAGTCGATGTTCCTCTCGACAGGTCGTCAAACTATTGGCCAAACTCTCACTAATCGTTTATTTGTAGAGTTGAATATACGAGATATAGCAGGAAATGCGGAAGTTACAATGACGTGTAAATTGAAGGAAACTCCAATCACTATGGAACTAGGTGGTAAACAATACAGGTATGAACATCGTGTTATTAGTTGAGGGAAGAGTTATACAGTATTTACATGACTAATAATATAATGTTTTTTTAGACTTATGGCTTTGATTCACTTTTTCAGTAAACATTTTGTAGCTTACGTCTTGCGCAAAAATGATCACTGGCAATTATGTGACGTTATGCGAGACAAAGTAATAGATGCTCTTCCCAGCGCTGTTGTTGCACCAATTGCTGCGTTTCACATTATTATCGGATAATGTTTTCCCATGCTTAGTTTTGTTAGGTTTGAGAATGACGGCTTTTTCTACACATGTGTGCGATATGATTCCAAATCGTGATACAATACATAGATATGTATAATGGAAACCAATATACCTAGAAAGAGATTAGAATTATTAAAGAAAGTAATGAAAAAAAAAACAATGTTATAGATATAAGTCCAAATATCAGTATTTTGAAGCCATGTGAATTATTAACATTTCAATAAATAATTGAATAAACAGTTTACATTTTTGTACGATATCCATCCTCTTATTTTGTATGTTATATGAATTTTAGAACTTTCAAATCCATTGAAGCATACACTGCCGACTGTTCAGACTGCTGCCAATTCCATTAATTCCAAGCTAAACAAAGTTATATTATTTACGGCCATTTGAACCGCTATAACTTAAGGGATATCTAATCCAAGTGGAGCTTTGAATGTGACTCTTGTAGAAACAAAAGTCACATTCAAAGCTCCACTTGGATTAAATATCCTTTAACAGGTTGACTGCCGACCACTCCGGAAAAAAAAAAATGTACAGTGAATGGGGATATTTTACTAAAAAAAATACTTAATGGCTGAAATTTTGAGGGTGTGTTCGGGGGCATATCCTGAGTCTAAAACTGAGTTTTCGTATTCGAGGGGATGGGGGAAGATACTACCCCCTCTTTATGTAGGGTTGAGTTCGTTTTAATTCCTTATCTTCGGTGCTATCGCCCGTACCGTCAAGTCCGAGAGATCAAATTTGTGGTAAATAAAATTATCTATCTAATGATAATAAAATCATAGGACGATTGGGTAAATCACAATGGCCGGTCAAAGGTAAAAAGTGGGGGGTAGTTTTTGGTTTTTCGTGAATACCGTGGAACCAGTAGGTTTTTTCCCATACTGCTTAGATACCATTTCGAAGTACTTGAAATTACCTACAAAATGAGTGCTCAAAAACTCATCTACTGTGAATAGTTTGCCGTCAATCCAACGACCAAGTTGACCGCGCGCGCCGATGTTGTACTTCCCGATAAGCTAGAAAGTTGAAATTTTCAGGGGACTTAGAACTTTTAATTTTGTCGAGCCAAAACAAATTTCATCCCGCCCCTCCCCTGGAATACCCTGGGGGGGCTGTCAAAGTTTTGACTTTCGACCCCTGTACAGCCCAAACGGGTGGGGGGGGAAATGAAATTTTCAGGGGAAGTAGAGAAAAAGTTCCTCTATCGAATGGATGGGGGGAAGAATTTTTGAAAAATTTTGGAGGGGGAGAAAAACATAAAAATCGCAATATCTCGAGAACGGACCCCCTCTGTGATCTAAAAATGACGTCCCAAGGGCCTTAGCCCGAAGCAGTGATGTAATTAGCCCCCCCATCGATGGTAAAAATTAATTTTCAAAAATTCGTCGAGGCCGAACCGCTGGTCCGATCGCGTTGAAATTTGGTTTGTAGTACAGGGTGTCCCACTAAGGTCGGCCAGGTACGATATTATGGAGACCATAGACCTTACGTAACTTGAAAACGAATGCAGATATTGAATTGCGGTTTGCGCCAAAATGTAGATATTTTTTTGCTCTTTAAGCACAGCAATACAAAAATAATATTATGCCATTTGGATTTATCTTGAAAATTAGAAAAAACTGTATCTTGAATAAACAGCGCCCTCTAGAAGATTCGGTGGAACTATTGACCTCGAACGAAGTCGTGTTCTTAATAACAATGAAATTCTCTTCCAAATAAACCCAAATTGAATGAGTTTGAATGAGGGGTATGGAAGATACAGCAATTTCTAAAAAAAAAAATTCACCAGCTTCCCCCACCCTTATTACTGAAGATACGAAAAAAAGCCTAATAATCAAAATTCCAGCCGTTTTCTCAGAAAAATGCCAACACACACACATACATAGGCCGAGTTCGTTTTTGTCATCTTTTTCGTCGATTTGCTCCGAAATTTTGACATTCACGTGACTGGTAAGACAGTTTCAGTTTATAAATCACGTGCCTGTCAAAATTTCGGAGCAAATCGACGAAAAAGATGACAAAAACGAACTCGGCCATAGTACATAATGTCTGCCCAGCGACTCTGTGTCTACGGGGCAACGGTGAGGGGAATGCAGTTGTAAAAAAAAATGGCTGATTTCATTCATAAAATACCCAGCTGCGTGCGAAACTTTTTGGAAGTGTTGTCATATTGCAACTCGTGTACGAAAATCGACAATGACCAAACCTCCGCCACTGGATATTTCAATATAAATCGATATTCCAAGATGGGAGGATAAAATGACGTAAGCCCTGGCCAATAGCGAGACATAAGGTGACGTTAACCCATTGACAACCGCGTGGTTCCTCCTGGCAACGGTAATCATGCCAAAAACTCCACCAATCAGGTTCATCCAGGCCGGATGCTTGCCAAATTGTCAAAAGCTGATGGTATCTTTAGAAAATGTTTATTTTTACAATAGACCAAATTGAAGAAATCAGGATTAAAATAAGAATAGATCTAACAACCACGTTAAAATATTTAGCGTTTTATTATTGTTATCAATATTTTGTTATTAAAAAATGGATTTTCAAATGAACTATACTTCATGCCTAGTATTTTCGCTTTTTTTATAATTAAACGTGACAACATGGCACATTTATGTCCGAATTCCTTCCGTAGACTCAGATCCGCTGGTCAAACAATACATACACACAGACGGAAATGTGCCACCTTGCCAAAAAGGCTTAAAATGATCCAAAACGTCAAGATTTAATGAAATTTTGACATGTTCAAAATCAGGCTATCACCATAGCTTCCTATATCTAGGAAGCTAAAAATACGTCGAAAATGTCTCTAGGCGTTTTTTGCTCTGACGCTTCCTAAGCGCGCGCGGTCAACTTGGTCGTTGGATTGACGGTAAACTATTCACAGTAGATGAGTGTTTGAGCACTCATTTTGTAGGTAATTTCAATTACTTCCCAATGGTATCGAAGCAGTATGCGAAAAAACCTACCGGTTCCACGGTATTCACGAAAAACCAAAAACTTTATTTTTCCAATAACTTTTTTTGGAAGGGTGGGCAAATAAAATTATTGGGTGAGCAAACATGCGCAATCGATGGGCAAACGAACTGTTATTTAAGATTGCTGATTTTCAAATTTGGGGGTGCTGGGAAAAAATTATTGCCAGAATTTTATTTTTCCAATAACTTTTTTTTGGGTGGTGGGCAAAAAAAGTTATTGGGTGGGCCTAGATGGGCACCCACGGTTGGCAGGTACAGGTTTACTAAAAAAACCTACTTCCTCAAATAAGCTTACCCGCTAAACATGAAACATTCTTGAAACATTTCATATTTGCAAAAATATTGCACAAATGTAACATAAAACAAATAAGTTTAAAAAATGTTTCTGAAACATTTAATTTTTTTTTTTTAATTCCATAAATAACACCTATACCAAAACCTACTGTTTTTATTAATACCCTAGTGGAATTTTCATTTATTAAAGTCAGTTTTTTTATTGAAGACAAAAGTTAAAATGACATTATGTTGGCAATACAATGTAAAACTGTCAATTCTCTCAAAATTTCAAATTTTTTACGTAAAAAAGGCTTGTGTTGCCAATATAGTTACTGAATTTATGATTTGTGAATTTGTTTTTAATAAAAAACAGACTTTAGGAATCGTGTAGGAGCATTCGTCACTAGGATTAGTCAGGAAAACACCGGTTTCGGTTAAAGAAGAAATAAGCCGTACTATCAAATCAAGCTGACTGCTGAAAAACTCAACTGGACTTCCTTTTTTTTGCTGGTGATTTTCTATCTAACTCAGTTTACATGCGATAGAAAAAGAAAGCAATAGTCCTAAACAAAAACGTGATGGAGTGAAAATTCTCATATTTGTGTCTCTGTCTGTTATTTGTGTAGTGTAGTGTTTCCATACTCCGTCAGCATACTGTCATATGTCATATCAATTGATATGTCATCGCGTCATTCGGGAAGTGGAGTGGAGTGGAGGTGTTATTGTCTTGTCCGTCCAAATTATTATAAATAAAATAAAAAAAAATTATTATAATTAACCCGAAATGAGTGCTTCTGATGATGATGCTCCAAAAACATTGGTAAGTAATCTGATTTTTTTATTTTAATTGGTGAAATCCATTGAAAATTCTAAAAATTCTAAAGCTAACCTATAATTATTCTGGAACCAAACAAACTGAATTTCGCTCCAATTTTTGGGACTAAGCTAACGATTTTTTAATGTGCAATTCTTTCGCGCCAACTTTGCACTTGTGTTCTCTTTATTTCAATTCATCAGTCTAATTTTTGTAAGATTTTTACATTATTTTGAACCCAATTTTGAACAAATGGGACGCACAAAGAAAAAGATGGTGTCTAAAAGACATCTTCGGCGTTTGGTTAATATGGAAGTGGAAAAAGAATTAGCAAAATCCAGAAGTTCATTTTGTACCCGAAAAATAGCACCAGATGATTCTTGTGGTGAACCAATAAGTGAAGAACTGGATGGCCTGTGCAATCACATTGAGAATAAAACATATTTAGATACAAGAATCGAGGAATCTACCACTGCAACTACTGCAACTAGTTATCCCTGTATTTATCCCAACTATTATCTTTTGCCTGAGAGTGAGAGTATTCAAGAAAACCAAAATGATGCTGATACTGAATTTGTGAAATCTGTACGGGGCTGGTTTTTGAAGTACCGTGAACTTCTAAGCCAAAGTGCAATGAACGAACTGCTTTTAATTTTAAAACCCAAATGTAAAACTTTACCTAGTGATAGCAGAACATTTTTAAGTACTCCACAATCTTGTCAGTTTCCAATATCTGTTGTGTCCCCAGGAAAATATTGTCATTTTGGATTAAAATATATGTTACAGAATATATTAAATACCAAAAATCTGCTAGAGTTTTGCGAAGACGGAAAAACCCTTTCCTTATCGCTCAGCATTAATATTGACGGTTTACCACTGTCAAGGAGTTCAACAAGTCAGTTTTGGCCAATTTTGATAAGCATTGATAATGAAAATTTAGAATGTCCCAATCCATTTCCAATAGGAGTTTATCATGGTTTTAAAAAACCAGAGTCAGCTTTGAAGTACCTGCAGGAGTTTCAGATCGAATTCAAACAACTAGAAAACGGCTTTCGCTTCAAAAACATCGAAGTGAAAGTACAAATTTCAAAAATAATATGTGACGCACCAGCGAAGTCCTTTATTTTATGTGTGAAGGGTCATACTGGTTATTTTAGTTGTACAAAGTGTGTGCAAGAAGGTGAATATATAAATGGCAGAGTGACTTTTCCGGATCTATCAGCTGTCTTGCGTACAGATGACGACTTTCAAAATAAAACTTGTGAAGACTATCACAGAGGAAATAGTCCTTTTGATGAACTATCTGTGGGTTTAGTGTCTCAGGTGCCACTGGACTACATGCACTTAGTATGCCTAGGCGTTATGAAACGTCTGATTATTTTTTGGGTTAAGGGAAATAAAAGTGTCAGATTACCTGAACTAAAACTTAAAACTGTTGACGAAAATTTAATCACTTTAAAATCAAGTATTCCAAAGGAGTTTTGTAGGTTGCCAAGAGGTTTGCAAGAAGTTGATCATTTTAAAGCAACCGAATTCAGGCAAATTTTACTATATACAGGACCATTTGTTTTAAAAAATAATTTATCTAAAATTCAATACTCACATTTTATGTGTTTGCATGTTGCTATCAGAATTTTGTGTAGTGCAAATTTGTATATTACATATAATAATTATGCATCTCAACTATTGAAATATTTTATTGAAAAATTTGCAGTAATTTATGGTGCTGAGTATGTATCCCATAATGTGCATGGACTTTTACATCTACCTTCGGACTGCATTAAACATGGAGTCCTTGATAATTTTAGTTCATTTCGATTTGAAAACTATTTATATATCTTGAAAAAAATTATGAAAACATCTAAGCATCCCCTGCAGCAACTGTGCAATCGCTTGAAAGAAAAAGAATTAAATTTAATACCATTCAGTAAAAGATCAAATAAGCCCCATTATACTTCACCAAGAAATTGCAATGTATTTGCCAGGCTATCCAAATTGCACTTTTTTTAAAAGATTGCAAATTGGAAATTTTGAGCTTAGTTTGCATCCAAAAAATAATTGCGTTTTGTTGCATAATGAAACTTTCGTATTTATAGATAAAATCTACACAGATAATTCAACAAATGAAATATTTGTTTCAGGAACAAATGCACAAAATGTTAATCCATACTATGAAAGTCCATGCTCCTCCACAATTTTTAATATAAGCATAGTAACAAACATCTCAAAGAAAAGTCAAAATTATAAAATATGTGAGATCAAAGGAAAATGTTTTCATTTCCAAACTGTGGATGGTATTGTAATTATTCCATTAATTCATTGTTAAATTTTTTAAGTTATTTTTTATATAATTTTAATTATTTTGTATCATTAATTTGTAATTTAATTTGGTATTTCTGTACTTCCGTTTGTTTGGACTAGTTAGTTATAGTAAAAAATGTAAATAGCCTAAGCAGTTTTTAAATTTAAGGAATGGTCTATTGTTAAATTTCTTTGTGATGACAAAATATCACATGTTCCATCAACATGGCTGTCCATCCACAATCTGAAGGAAAACAACATTGCTCTTTGCTTCTGGCCTAGAAAAAATGCAGGCAAAAAAATTATTGGTCGATCGATTCCTGATTCTGAAAGTTGGGACAAACTGGAAGTGGTTATTCTAAAACAAACTGGTTAGTACTTTTGAGCCTCTACCTGTTTTCATTCATTAATTTTTTTTTTTTTTAGATTCATATTCAGAAGCAAGAGAATACATAAGACTAATGTCTGAAGGAGAAAGTGCACCAGAAACAAATAAGCCCTTGGGAAAGGGCCATAGGAAAGCCAAAAAACGTCCTTTTTTATTTAATGACTCTGATGATAGTGAGAGTGATGTAACAGGGGTAATTACACCGCCTCCAACTATAGAGTCCCCAAAAATTAGAAAAGTGAATAATTCTGAACCAAACAATAACAGTACCAATAAGAAAATAGAGTCGTTCTCATCTCAAAAAGCAAATAAATCATTTGATTCCCAAACAAGTAGTAATTCAGTTTAAACAGGCATAATATACTTTATTAATTTTTCTCTTTCAGCAACAATCATTCGCACAGTTTCAACTGAAATGGCATCAAATGTTATTACTTCATTAACCTCAGTGAGTGCCATCGACAAGGGTAAGTTTTTTTTCCTGTTGTAGTCAAGGCTTTAATGAACATTTTTTTTCTAGAAAACAATAATAATCATAGCTTGGTTCCATCAGCTGCCCCGTCACATTGTAGTTGCAACTGCCAAGGTAAGTACTAAATGTAGGTTTATTGGAATTTACATTCCATTCTATTTCATGTATTTTCCAGAATCTCCATTAATTAAATCAATTTTAAGCAATACTGTTGCAATAAGAACAATGTTGGAGAGGCTAACTTCAGATGAAACAATGAGAAAAAATGATGACATAATTACCGATTTTGACTTGGTACCTAAGAAACCATTCTCAAAGTTCAAAAAGTTGAAAGAGTTTGATGAAAAACTAAAGACTGACAAAAGTGTAGAACGCCAGAATGTAAGTGTACTTAATTTGGATTAGTATATTTTACATTAATAATAAAAATGTATTCATTACCTTAGGAAACTGCTCTGTTCTTGCTTGGAGGGTCAAGTTACAAAGAATTAATAAGAAGAGGCCTAAAAAAAATATTCACGGACAAATTGGCTACAAAATGTAGCTGGACAGGCCGTAAAAATAATTTTCCTCTTCATAATTTGAAAATACTGGATGTTCTTAAAATAGCTACAAGAAAAAAATTTGGTAGTACTACGGATGCCGAATTTCAAGCAGAAGTGGGTTTGTGGTTCAGGCAAGGAAAGCTGAGATTTGAAAGATCGCTAGCAGCAGTAAACAAAGAAAACCAAAACCGGGTAAGGTTTTTTTTCATTTATACAAGGCGTGAACTCGTTCATTTATTTTTTATTACATAAAACAATTGATCCTAGCACTAATTATATTTTTTCTTTCACTTTTAGGCTGCCACTGTGGAAGGAATGGAATAATAATAATTATTAGAAGATATTATAACAGATCTCTTCGAATAAATACAGTATTTTATTTTTTACATGAAATTGTAGTATTATTTATTTTGCCTATTTATATTGTTTTGTAACGTACCTGAACTGTAATTTTGAAGCATTTCATAATCGTTAACTTGAAACGTTACATGAACATTTTTGAAAAGAAGTTTTGGTATGATTAATATGTAACGTTTCAAAATGTTTCCCTGCAATGTTACAATGAAACATTTCTGAGGTAGGACATTTTCAGTTACATATACATTTCTGACACATTTATGTGCAGTTTGATGAAACATTTCAAGCTTTAAATATACGTTTCTGATACATTTCAGAAACTGAAAAATGTTTAGTGGGTATTTTAGGTTTTTTTTCTCCAATAAAAAGTGAGGTTATAATTTCATGTGAAAATGCAAATTCTGCCATCTACTATCGAAATAATGAACTATCAGTTTATAAAACATAGATACCTTACTTGGGGGTATTTTTTAGTTTGAAAGTTTTTATAGTGGCGCCACCTCCGTGTTTGTTACCAAAAATTGCAAAGTTGAAACTTGTTACTTACTTGTTAACTTGTACTTACTTGTGCGTTAAGTTAAGTTATTGATTTGCATTTCAGATTTTGTGGATGTTTTTTACTTTTCTCAATTATTGTGCTGTGCTTAATTTTTAGTGAACTGGCCAGGTAAGATACGTTTTATACTTTACTTTAAATTGAATCTTTTAAGAATAAGATTAGTATAAAATACAAATTCGGATTAGAATTTATTTTAGAAATGAGTTCGTCAGAGTCAGAATCCGAAACTAATGAAAACGAACCCCCAAATAAACCGCAGCCGAGCACAAGTAGTGGCCAGGAGGGCGCAAAAAGAAAAGCCGGACGAAAAGGTTCCACTTTATAGTACCTATTTACCGATGAAGAAAACCCCCATACACTGAAATCTGCCAGATGCAAACATTGCAGATTAACAACATAAAAAATCAGAATACGCAAAAAATCATTTGATAAGGTGCATTACGTTTAGAAGGTTGATGTTTGATCCCGTCCAGACTTTCCTTCAAAAAAACACCATGGACATGGCGATGATGGCGACACTTCGGCTGCTTCAGAAAGTAAGTACCAAGATAAGTATGTTATGTACAGGCTGGGTCGTTTTGTTACATTTGGACCTGTAGCTCCAGTCGAATGTGTTTTTTTTGTATTTTCCACACAGATCAGACTCCGGTGGTGGTACCTACAGTATCAAAGGCAAAAACTAAGCAAACTACAATGAAAACCTTCGGCATTCCACTGATGTCAGAATCCGAAATGAAAAAATTCCAAACAAACATGGCCATGTTTTTCTATAAGACAGGGACAAGTTTTGTCAGGGTAGAGGATGAGCACCTGGCAAGGGCTGTCAATATATGTAGAAAAGCTTTACCAAAACACATATGTATTGTCACTGACTCTTGGACAAATGTTAAAAGTAAGATCAAAGCCACAGTTATAAAAAAAAAAAAAGTTTTTTTGATATTATAGGTGAACCAGTAGTCAACTATATGGGTGCTTCACCAACCAACACCTATTTTTTGGAATCTGTGAACAGTGGAGCACAAGGACATACAGGACAATGGCTCGCTGACGACATAAGTCGTGTAATAGAAAGTTTTAGAGAAGAGCAGACTGAAATTGCTGGGGTTGTAACAGACAATGCAGCAGCCAATAAATTAGCTTGGAAAATTTTGGAAAGGAAGTACCCTAAAAAGTTTTTTCATGGATGTGTCTGCCACTGCCTACATTTATTGGTAAAAGACCTTTTTGGAGATGAAACCAAACAGAGGTCACCTATAGGTTCGTTCCAACCCAGCCAAAAACCGTACAATGTACGGTCACGGTCATGCGCCATAGGTTAAACGCGTTCCAACCGAGAGATGATCGTTTACCGTACAGTTTCGTTGGCGTTCCAACCAAACCTGGGATCGTTCGAGAACTGGTTTTAGCACCGTCATTTCGATCCCGAGTGGAAAGCAAGAACCGCGTGGACTGATTCATGACTGACATGCGTAATTCAATTTTTGTCACCTGTTTTTGTTGTTCATGTTGTTGTTAAACAACCAATTTCCAATCTAACTTATAAAACTGTAGCATTTTTATTTTTTCAAGTGAAAAAAAGTACAAAATTTATTATCAGCTATTTGCTAATCCTTGATGTTATCAGCTTGCAAGGATTTAGTTTTAGATTCTTGATAATGAATCAGCGTTGGTGTTCGATTTTCCTTTTTTATATATTATTTTGTAATCCTAATCCTATATTCTTCTATTTTAATTTGCAAACAAACAAATTTAGGGTTAAAGTTATTTGAACTGTCGTCATTACGAAAACGATCATGAAACCGTTCCAACTACCCGTTGTTTCTGTACCAAGATAAAACCGTGCAAGGTCAACGCATGCGCCTGCAATCGATCCTAACAGTTCCGAAACCGTTTCATGACGATACGAAAACGGGGGGTTGGAACGAACCTTATAATTGCCATTGGGGGAGTTATCTTCCTTCGTCAACAAATGCAAAAACCTGGAAACTTTTTTCAAGAGTCACCATGCCCAAAACCATGATTTGAAATTGGCACAAAAATTTAAAAAAGTACAGGGACTAGTGCTACCAGCTAAAACAAGATGGAGTACTATTTATAATTGCTCAAAATCAATTCTTGCATCAGAAGATATTCTCCATACTATGGTACACGCCAGAGATTTCGTTACTGGATTACAAGGTCAGACGGAAATCAAAGCAGCTATAAAAGACACAACAGCTGACAAAAATCTTGTAATCAAATTAAAAAAATGCGTATTTATCCTCGAAAAAATAACTTCATTGACAACAAAATTTCAAGGCAACAATGTGCTAATTTCAGAAGTTTATTTCGAATTCTTAGAATCGCCCAAATATTTTGATTCCGATGATGCAGGACAGCATCTTATAGCTATTGAGATTTCCTTTATCAAAAATGGAATCAATGATAGATTTCAATTTATTTATGGTGATGCTCATGGATTAGGATATTTACTAGATCCCAGATTCGCTGGTAATGCAATGGAAAGAACTTTAAGGGAAGAACTCGAAGATTTCATCACAAAATTTGATATGGATGGACAAGTTACAGATACGAGAAGTCACACATTTTAGACTATGGGCAGAGGATCAAAAGGACAGGAATACGTTACAGTACCAAATGTTGATGAAAAGAAAAAAAAACAATATTGGAATTTTGGAGGTTGGATGGATCTGATTATAAAAATTTACACAAAATTGCATTAAAAATTTTCTCAATGTGTGTATCTAGTTCCTCTTCGGAGAGAAATTTTTCAACTTTTAGTTTCATTCACTCTAAGTTGAGAAACAGACTCTCCTAAAATCGGGTACAGAAATTGGTGTACGTTAAAACAAATGGGAACATTTTAACAAAATTTAAAGACAGTGATGATGAACTCGATGATAGTGCTGAAAACAGTACTGACGGTGAACTATAGTCATCTCATCAAGAGACTCTCTTGATCAAGGCAAGGTCTTTATAGTATAAGTTAGTTTAGTTACTATAGTTTATGTTTCTGAGCATGTGATATTTTGATTTACCTATCTGTTGTATGTGATACACTTTTGTTTGATATTACTTTTTTTTTTCTAGTCACCTGTTCTTTTACAACCTGATAGGGTAGATACCTCGCTCGGTATATTGAGTATTTGAATATTTTGCTTATTTTCAAATACTTAGGTACCATGAACTTCTGCAACATAGAGTTTTGTTTTTGTTTCATATTCTTTAATCGTGATTTAATCAATAATGTCATTATTATAAACATGTTTTTATTCACTGATACTATTTCCAAAAATAAATTGAATAGTTATTACCTAGTTTAGCTTAAGTACATATGTCCGACAACATACTCACCTTATCAAAAAACCTAAAAAACCTTAAAAAACCTAAAAAACCTAAAAACCTATTCATATTTTTTCAAATTAATAGGTTTTTTCCAACTCTGGGTGGGGCATATAATATACAGTGTGATTTTTTAAGTGTGCAACATATGGGGATTTTTTTTAGTAATAGCACAACCCAAATACAAACAAGGCCAAAAGTTGGTGCATGTCTGATAATTATATTAGGTGCACTTGGAATGGTTGCAAGTCAAACAGCATACAGGGTAGCTCAAACAATATCAAAGCTGTACCGTAAAGTAAAGCACCTTTATTTTAGGAAATTCAGCAAAATGTTATAGAGAAAAGTTGTTTAGAATTAAAATTTATGCCTAAATACCAAAACATAGCCTCCTAAGATTTTTTTGATTTTCTTTCGAAAAAAATCTATAATTTCTATATATATTTTTTTTTTTTTTTCATTTCCGCCCTTAATACTTTCAAAAATTAATTAAAATCAAATCAATTTTACATAACTTTGTTCAAATTCAAGCATATTTGTAAAATTAACTTAGATTTTTAATTTTTTATGGAATCACAAAATTCATGTTTGTCGCAATGATATTCAACACAACTTTAAAATGTCGCAATTTTTTTTTTAACAAGTTAAAACATTAGTAATGATAAAATCAATACTAAAAAAACTCTCTTTAAAGTGCAACAGTTTTATTTTATTTAGGTAAATATTACTACAATTTTGATATTTTTTGAGCTACCCTGTATGCTGTTTGACTTGCAACCATTCTATGGTGAGTGGGCTAAAGAGTACAAGTCAAAATTAGACAAATCAAGAAAAATGCTTTCGAAATATTAGACTTTAAAATAATCGGATTTTTTGTGGCTGTTTCGGACGAATCAAATTTTTAACTTTACAAAGGTGTTTTTTTATTAGAGATAATCTATTTTTTTATTTTTTTTTTGTTGTTTTTTTTTTATTACAGAAATGACTTATACTAGTTTTGCTCAACCCAAAATTTAATATTTGCAAAAACTGGAAAAGAAGGCCAACTCTTTTTCACAAAACACTTTTTTTTTGCTGATAACATAACCTCTTTGGTCACCAAATGGTACTAAAAGTATAAGTCGACCAACAAAATCAGGATAGGAATAGTATAAGTCTACTTGTACTATTTGAATTTTATTATTAAATAGTGTATAATCTATATAGTACAATTCAACTTATACTGATATGCCAACACAATAAAATTCCTTTTAAGTTAAACTATGTGGATTGAAATTAAAAGTAAAGTATTTCAAATAAATTGACTAATACTGTTTGGACCAGTCGATGTAGGAACCGAAAATATATACCAAAATGACTTAAACTCATTTTCGCAAAATTTTGACTTGTACTCGTTAGCTCACCCACCATAGCATTCTAAGTGCACCTTATATGATTATCAGACATGCACAACTTTTGGCCTTGTTTGAATTTTGATTTTGCTATTACTAAAAAAAAATCCTATATGTTGCACACTTAAGTAATGACACTGTATAGGTATCTGAAACCACTAAACAAATTTTGTATATTGAAAATACAAAATTAAATTCTTAAAATTATACTCAATAAGCCAAGATTGTATCCTACTTGTTTACTATATTTCAAGTGTGTGTAATTTTGTTCATATTATTAGTAAGTATGTGTCACAATATATTAGTCATAACTACAGCACTAGAGGTAATGAAAATCGTCTTTTAAATATAACTTTTTGTAACAATAGTTTGGGACAACATATTGCAAGTTATTTGGGTCCAAAACTTTATAATAGGATACCATTAGAAATAAGAAACACCAAAGAAAAAAAGCGCTTTAAAGCTAAATTTAAGTTTCTTTTTTGAAAATCCTAATTAATTCACTGAATTGTTTCAAATTGTATGTACCTTGCTTATTTGGATGGATGTAATTATTGTAAAATGTAATAGGGAACTTGACAAAAAATTTAAACATGAAAATATTAATATAAATCATAAGAATACATTAATTGAAACCTATATCAGCGAAAAAAAACAAATTTTTTTTGCCGCAAACGGCCACAATAAGGAATTAAAAATGCGGAAAAATTCAAATTATTTCCAGCGGGAAAAAACGCTCTGGTACTGGTCGTGACGTCATCTAGTATGATCTGTCAGTGTCTGTAAGCAACCGTTCATCATACCGTGAGTTCGTCTTGAAACACTTAGCGCTCGGAGCAGTTTCCGTCTTTTTTTCTTATGATGAGAAGAACAGGGATAAAAGAACAAAACAGCAACTCCGAGCGTTTACTCGAACTCTACATAATAAATACCCGTTAGCTGTGTTTATTTACGTTTTTCTCTGATTTTTTAAAATTTTATCATTATTAGAATTGGTTTACTTAGCTTAAATTCATTGATTAGCTTAGCATTATATAAATAAAACGATATACCTATTAATTATGACCGAAGAAGGAAATTCCATAGGCCAATCCGCCAATCTGTTTTTGTGATATTTTTTAGTTTATAGTAGCAAAAGTAAATTCCATTATAATTTGAAAATTTACAACTCGCCGCAACCCAAAGCAACAACAAAAGAAATAACGGTGGAAAATGTGGAAATCAACCAAATTATATACAATGAAGTATGACGTTTGACGACAAGGTGAAGCCGGCGCCACACGATGTATCGAATGCCTTCCAACGTTGGGCACAGCGATTTGTGGCATGGTGTAGCCGTGCGCTCATCAGATACATTTGCCGAATGCTAGAGCAAAAAACACTGTACCCAACGTTGGGGCCAATGGTTGGACACATCGTGTGGCGCCGGCTTAACGCAAAATCATACTACGTGACGTCATCCAGATTGGCGCGGATTTAAGGTCGTTTGAAATGCTTTTAATTCGCGCGAAACTTTAAACATTTTTCACCAAGTTATTATTGAGTTTTAGGAAATAATATTTGGGGAATACTCTTTCAAGGCATAAATAAATGATTTAAAAAAATTTAAAAAAAATTGTAAAGTTCCCTATTGTAAGTATTTGTTTGTACAGTCTATATATTTATCTACTTTTGTTCTCTGTTTTTAGTTTATATTGAAATGCTAGTGGAATAGTCAAAAGTCTACCTGTGATAAAATTTATATCATTTTATGTAACAAAAAGCACATACGGGTTCACACCTAGGTGCTAAATTTTGAATTATGTGAAACCTCATACTAAATTTTGAATTTATATTTATATATCTAATTGGTGGCAACAGTGTCAAGTTCTGTTGTTTACTGCGCTGAAAATAAAGTGTTAATTGCAAGGTTTATTAAAAAAATTAAAAGTCGAAAGTGTGTGGAAAGTGGATGTTACATGTCATTGTGTCTGTGCACATGAAATTGGAGAGAAGTTTGATTGGTTTTGCTGAATTTCATAGACTACTTTTAAGCAAAAGTGGACTGTGCCCTTGGCCTTGTTGTCATTATGCCCAGAATTAAATCGGAAATTTGTGATGTCTGAAATAAAAGTGTTTTGGACGAGCACCAAGCATTGCTGTGTGACAGTTGCAACATATGGAAACATAGAGAATGCTTGTCCATGGCACAAAAAACATATGTGAAGCTAAGTAAATCCAATGAAGAATGGCTCTGTAATTCATGCGATAGTGCAAAAGATGTTCCCTCGGATGATCCCAAAAACTCGCAATCAACGCCACAAGGAAAAAAGTTCACTCTGGCTGATGTAATGGCAAAACTGGAGGTGATAAATGCCAAGTATGAAAGTTTACTCACAAAGTATAACGATCAAATTAAGGTAAATGAAGGATTACAAGAAGAGTTAAATAAAATTCAGCAACAGCTACACAGAAAGGAACAAAAAAAATTGAAGAACAATATGTTGGTGCAGGGAATACCCCATAAAGTAAACGAAAATATACCAGAGATAATAAATAAAATTGGTACTCACCTTGACGTCGGAAATGATAGCAACTTTACAGCTTTTCGCTTGGGCAAAGATAATGGTAAAGATAAACTTACTAAAACGAATTTCGATTTATACATGGCAGCAAGAACTTTTAAAAAATATAAGAATTACAAATTTCTCTGTAATGGGAACGGAAGTATCTTCTTGAAGAAGGATAAATATTCAAAAGTCCTTCTTTTGGAAGAAAAAAGTCAGCTGTTAAACTAGATGGGCCTCGCGAACAGCTGAAAATTGCATATATGAATTTGCAAAGCATTCGAAATAAACTAGATCTTGCTAATTAATTCACTGAATTGTTTCAAATTGTATGTACCTTGCTTATTTGGATGGATGTAATTATTGTAAAATGTAATAGGGAACTTGACAAAAAATTTAAACATGAAAATATTAATATAAATCATAAGAATACATTAATTGAAACCTATATCAGCGAAAAAAAACAAATTTTTTTTGCCGCAAACGGCCACAATAAGGAATTAAAAATGCGGAAAAATTCAAATTATTTCCAGCGGGAAAAAAAGCTCTGGTACTGGTCGTGACGTCATCTAGTATGATCTGTCAGTGTCTGTAAGCAACCGTTCATCATACCGTGAGTTCGTCTTGAAACACTTAGCGCTCGGAGCAGTTTCCGTCTTTTTTTCTTATGATGAGAAGAACAGGGATAAAAGAACAAAACAGCAACTCCGAGCGCTTACTCGAACTCTACATAATAAATACCCGTTAGCTGTGTTTATTTACGTTTTTCTCTGATTTTTTAAAATTTTATCATTATTAGAATTGGTTTACTTAGCTTAAATTCATTGATTAGCTTAGCATTATATAAATAAAACGATATACCTATTAATTATGACCGAAGAAGGAAATTCCATAGGCCAATCCGCCAATCTGTTTTTGTGATATTTTTTAGTTTATAGTAGCAAAAGTAAATTCCATTATAATTTGAAAATTTACAACTCGCCGCAACCCAAAGCAACAACAAAAGAAATAACGGTGGAAAATGTGGAAATCAACCAAATTATATACAATGAAGTATGACGTTTGACGACAAGGTGAAGCCGGCGCCACACGATGTATCGAATGCCTTCCAACGTTGGGCACAGCGATTTGTGGCATGGTGTAGCCGTGCGCTCATCAGATACATTTGCCGAATGCTAGAGCAAAAAACACTGTACCCAACGTTGGGGCCAATGGTTGGACACATCGTGTGGCGCCGGCTTAACGCAAAATCATACTACGTGACGTCATCCAGATTGGCGCGGATTTAAGGTCGTTTGAAATGCTTTTAATTCGCGCGAAACTTTAAACATTTTTCACCAAGTTATTATTGAGTTTTAGGAAATAATATTTGGGGAATACTCTTTCAAGGCATAAATAAATGATTTAAAAAAATTTAAAAAAAATTGTAAAGTTCCCTATTGTAAGTATTTGTTTGTACAGTCTATATATTTATCTACTTTTGTTCTCTGTTTTTAGTTTATATTGAAATGCTAGTGGAATAGTCAAAAGTCTACCTGTGATAAAATTTATATCATTTTATGTAACAAAAAGCACATACGGGTTCACACCTAGGTGCTAAATTTTGAATTATGTGAAACCTCATACTAAATTTTGAATTTATATTTATATATCTAATTGGTGGCAACAGTGTCAAGTTCTGTTGTTTACTGCGCTGAAAATAAAGTGTTAATTGCAAGGTTTATTAAAAAAATTAAAAGTCGAAAGTGTGTGGAAAGTGGATGTTACATGTCATTGTGTCTGTGCACATGAAATTGGAGAGAAGTTTGATTGGTTTTGCTGAATTTCATAGACTACTTTTAAGCAAAAGTGGACTGTGCCCTTGGCCTTGTTGTCATTATGCCCAGAATTAAATCGGAAATTTGTGATGTCTGAAATAAAAGTGTTTTGGACGAGCACCAAGCATTGCTGTGTGACAGTTGCAACATATGGAAACATAGAGAATGCTTGTCCATGGCACAAAAAACATATGTGAAGCTAAGTAAATCCAATGAAGAATGGCTCTGTAATTCATGCGATAGTGCAAAAGATGTTCCCTCGGATGATCCCAAAAACTCGCAATCAACGCCACAAGGAAAAAAGTTCACTCTGGCTGATGTAATGGCAAAACTGGAGGTGATAAATGCCAAGTATGAAAGTTTACTCACAAAGTATAACGATCAAATTAAGGTAAATGAAGGATTACAAGAAGAGTTAAATAAAATTCAGCAACAGCTACACAGAAAGGAACAAAAAAAATTGAAGAACAATATGTTGGTGCAGGGAATACCCCATAAAGTAAACGAAAATATACCAGAGATAATAAATAAAATTGGTACTCACCTTGACGTCGGAAATGATAGCAACTTTACAGCTTTTCGCTTGGGCAAAGATAATGGTAAAGATAAACTTACTAAAACGAATTTCGATTTATACATGGCAGCAAGAACTTTTAAAAAATATAAGAATTACAAATTTCTCTGTAATGGGAACGGAAGTATCTTCTTGAAGAAGGATAAATATTCAAAAGTCCTTCTTTTGGAAGAAAAAAGTCAGCTGTTAAACTAGATGGGCCTCGCGAACAGCTGAAAATTGCATATATGAATTTGCAAAGCATTCGAAATAAACTAGATCTTGTGCAGTGTTTTGTTGTGAAGGAGGGTTGTGATATATTCTTGGCATCCGAAACATGGTTAAAAGAAAGTGAAACATTCCTTTTCCAACTAAATGATTTCTCTGCAGACCATTCCTGCAGAGCTGGTAGAGGGGGGGAGTGGCTATTTATATAAGGAAATCAATAAAATTTCGTGAAATTGAGAAATCAAGCAATAATGATCCAATAAACTGGATATGTATAAGCATAGGTGCACAAAATTTAAAAATAAGTATCGTATATAAGCTTCCCTCCCTTAGTAATAGTCATTTTCTTCCATTCTTGGAATCAATAATGTTGCAGCACTCTAAAAACCATTTAATAGTGGGTGATATGAAAGTTTATCTTTTGGATGATTCGCAATCGATCAAAGATTACAGGGACCTGGTGGCAGTAAGCAACTTTAAAATTAATAATCTAGTCAGCGAATACGTTCTAATAACACATAGATGAATAGTGAAGTCCTTGATATGATAAAAAAAGAGATAAAATTTATAAAAAAAAAAGGTCAACCAACCTGAGAATGTAAACTTAGCTTTCGAATTTAAAAACATCAAAAATCAAATAAATAACAAGATAAAAGCTTTAAAAAATCGATATTTTCAAGAAAGATGGAATTTGGCCAAAAATAATGCAAGAAAACAATGGTCATTTATTAACAGCCTTATAAAAGATAAAAAAGATGAAGTTGTCATAAATTCGTTATTAATTGAGATTACTCAGAATGAGATTGTGAATAGTCAACTGGATATAGTAAATAAAATAAATGGGATTTTGTGGTGCTATGTACATCTTGGTTAAGACATATTTGCTTGACAGAAGGCAATATGCTCGGCAATATGTAAAGCTATAAGATACAAGTAGTGAATGGTTGTCCAGTGCATGTGGGGTGCCGCCGGGGTCAGTTCTTGAACCTTTGCTGTACTTGATTTATGTACTGAATCTTAAGTGTGCCAATTTAGAGGCAAGATATTTCACCTTTGCAGACGATACTGTTCTGCTATACACTGGAACAGATGAAATAGCCCTCGAAAATCAGATAAATAACGATCTTGATATGTATCTCAAATGGCTGTTTTCAAATAAATTAAAAATCAATATAAACTGCTGGACAAATGAAACGGAACAAGCGAATTTTTAGCTGAACCTCAAATTCCAATATTGCGCGAACTAAAAAGGATATCAATGAGCGGTTTGCGAAATTTAACTTCTAAATTACGCAAACCACTCATTGATATCTTTTTGAGTTCGTGTTATAGTGGAATCCAAAGCTAAACTAAAAATTTCCTTGTTCCGCTTCATTTGTCCAGCAGTTTAGATAAAACCAAATATATTGTATTTGGACAAAAACATAAAATAATCAATGACAGGGTTGGCAAAACACCAGCTTTTTGATTAAGGGCAATGGACTTTTGGATATTTGCATTGTGTTTTTGTGTTTTTGCTGGATAATTGTGTTTTTGTTGATTTTTCGTGTTTTTGTTTATCCTAACCACACATTTTGCCAAAATATCGACAAGTATAGCAACAAAAACAAACATTTTTAATAACATTTTGTAAAATTGTGAAGTGTAAAGATGAAAGAAAACTAATATAAGTATCAATCAATGTAAGGATATTTTAAGGCAGTTGGCAGTTGGGTCTCCGGAATAAAGGTATTATAGGTAAGTGCGACATTTTTCACATTTTAATTTTAAGTATTTACAATATTATTCTAATAATCGAGGTAATAATAATAATAATAATAAAAAAAATAATTTTTTGGCTTGTGGTCGCCCAATAAAGAATAAAGTTATATAAAAATACTTATACATTTTGTCAAACGCCACGTTTTATTTCTAGAAAAATGGCAGATTCAAATTCAAAATCAGAGGAATTAGAGGATTCACCTATGGAGATGGACGAGCAGGAGCAAGTAGTACTTGTAGGCATTATTGATGATAATGGGGAAGTAATAGAAATAGAAGAAATACAACCAAATAATTCAGACAAAGAAAATGATGAAGAAGCGGAACTGGCGGAACTGCAGTAGAAGAAATATCAATGACCGAGGCACAGGCCGAACAAGTCATTGAAAATAATGAGGACAATGGCAATACGAATACAAGTACAAATACAGCTAACACTTATACTACTAATTCAAATCAAATCACTTCTTCTGAAAGTGATAGTTCTGGTAATGACAACATACAAAACAAAACAAAGAAGAGGACTCAAATATCATCACAGAAAAAAAAAAGATATTGACAAAACTGGCTACAAGTAAAGGAAAATACTACGGGGGTGGCCGAAAAAAAGTACCTGAATGGGGTTATGTTGATCCAACATTTGATAAAAATAGAGTAAAATGCAAATATTGTGATCAAAAAATAAGTGAAAGAATTGAGAGGATAAAAAGTCATTTGCAACTTTGTTCTGCTTTTGCTTGTCATAAAAACAATATTAATGTTCTTAACGAAAACAAATCCAAAGAAAATTCAGAAAACTGCATTCAGATTGTTGAAACGACTAACCTTTTTACACCAAAGTCCAGTCAAAGAGCTCAGGAAAATTTCAGAAAAAGATTTTATGAAGAGCAGAATGATGATGTTAATATCGTAAATTATAATTCACCATCGACATCAACTACAAATCTGAATCGATCAATGTCATCAACATCAACACCATCAAGACACTTAACTGACATAACTTCTTGTGGAACTGGAAATAAACGACAAAAAAATCTAGACAGTGCAGTTATTAGAACAACCAAGGAACAGTCACGACAATTAGATATAAAATGTGCAGAGATGTTTTATGCATGTAATATACCCTTTTCCATAGCTGAACATTCCGCTTTTAACAAATTTATTACTGCTTTACGACCTGGTTATAAACCACCTAGTCGGAAAAGATTGGCTGTTGAATTATTGGATGATGTATATAATTTGTATGAGAAAAGCATGACAAGGATTTTAACTGAAGAGGAGGTAACAAGGCCAGTTACATTAATGCTTGATGGGTGGTCCAGCTGTAAAAACGACCCAATACTTGCCACAAGCATACATACTGGAAAAACTTCTTTTCTTTTGTCCTCAATAGACTGTTGTGATGATAAGAAGACTGCAGAATACCATGTTGAAGTAGCAAAACAGAGTATCAAAGAATGCAAAGAAAAATATAACAAAGAAGTTTTTGCAATTGTGACAGATAATGAAAATAAAATGAAGAGTTTCCGAAAAAAGATGTCTGAAGAATATCCACAAATGCTGACATATGGTTGTAGTGCCCATTATCTTAATTTATTAGAAAAAATTTGTTTCTCCAAAAACAGTATTGAAACATATGGTTGAAATACAAACCTATTTCAGAAATCACCATCAGCCTCACGGATTGTTAAAAAAAAAAAAATGGACTAATGCCTCAAATTCCAAATGAAACGAGGTGGAATTCCCAATTAGCATGTGTGAACAATAAATTCTTTATTTACGGACATGCCATTTTTACAAAGGTAGACTTAAAGTGTAGGTACACGCAATAATAAATATTTGGAATAACAAGTAGGCAACAGACAAATTAGTATAAAAAAACAACATTACATAAGCCTAAACAAATATTTTGTAGTAGGTAAGTTATATTAACCAATTGCCATGCTGATTTATAATCAATTATCTATTTTTTATATGCTTTAATGTGCTTACCCCTTTCCTCTAGGACTTTTTAAATACATTGTTGTAAAGTAAACATCAAATTGCTATGTCGGCATTAAATGTTTATTTAAGCCGATGCCGTCCCATAAGGAACGTTCATTTGTTTTCTGGCTTTAGCCTGTAGCAATTTGATCCGAATATTTTCTTTTGTCACCTCTGTATTTTAATCAATAAAATAAATGTTTTTTAAAATACAAGTTTCTGAATCGAAAATATAATTGGCGCAGTCGTTCGGATGCTCAGAGTGCTTAAGTTTCGGGAGTTGATACAGTCGTAATCCGTCGCGAAAATTTCAAAAGACTGAAGAAAGTTCGAAAAAGTGAATTCTTCGGAAAAGTGAAATTTGGATTATCAGTGCTGCTATTAAACGTTCCAGATACTGTCCACTTCGAATTGGTTAACTGAGTATAAGGAATAACAAGAAACAACGTGTGAAGAAAGACTACTGTTATTAGCTTTGCCTAGTAAGTACAACCTTTCTCTTTATACATTTTCTAATTGGTGTTCCATAGTTAAGATTTTTGGATTTTTGATCTTTTGTAATTTCTAATTTTTGATTTACTGAGAAGACTTAAATTCATATTTTTGTTCTTTTGTAATTCCAAAAAGGTTTGCTGAAAAGACTGAAATCAAAAAATAAAGAGTAATAAAGAATTTACAAACCCACAACAACTTTTAATTTTTAAGAAAAAGTAACGCACAAGACTGAATAATTAATTATTATTTTAATTTTAATAAAACTTTTTGATTGTGAATTTTTTAAATTTTCAAAATAATTTCTTTTAACAATTCAAAGAAATATATATGTCAGATTCTGAAGAAGAAATCGAGAATCTTTTGACTCAATTTAATTTAACTCATCTTTACAATTCTAATTCGAGAAGTAACAACCAAAATCAAAGACTAACCGTAACAATGAGTGAAAATTTAAAATCAATTGTACAACTTATAAAACCTTTCAGTGGCGAAAGCCAATATTTAGAAAATTTCATAAGAAACATCAATGAATTTTATCAAACCTATTATACTGGTGAAAATGCTCAAAAAGAGTATGTGGTTACCGCCATAAAATCAAAATTAATAAATGACGCAGGAAATTTTCTTATGGCACGTCCTGATTTACAAACATGGACTGATATAAGAGAAGCGTTAAGAATTAAGTATGGTGATCAATATTCTAGACAGAATTTGGTACAAGAGCTTATGTATACCACTAAAACTAATAAAGAAACTATTATTGAGTATTTGGATAAACTAAAAGGTTTAGTTCAAAGAATTACATCTAACATCATGTGCGACCCGAATTTAACGGTAGTTGCAAATGTCTTAATTGAACAAAACGAAATTATTGCTATTCAAAATCTAGTCACTAATTCGCCAACCGAATTAAGAACAATTTTAATGGTTCAAAATCCACAAACGTTGGATGCAGCTAACAAATTTGTGTTAAATTATCAACTAGCTGAAAACCACATGAAATTTAGTAGAGGCCTTACTCATTCTACTAATCAAAATCAAAATCAAAATTTTTCAAATTTCAAAAATAAAAATACGCAATTTCGTTCACAACAAACCTATACTCAACAAAAACCTCAATATACACAAAAAACATCGTATGTACCACAGAAACCACAGTTTCCATCCCAACCTATTAATATACAACCTAAAAAGGACTATGTACCAACAAAATTTCCTACTAGTTCAGGAACTTTTGGCAAAAACTACAATAATGCCTTTCGAAAAAATACTAATCAACAATTTTCGAAACCGACACCTATGTCCGGTGTTTCAGTGCAACCAAGAGCACAAAATCAACATCAATACCCTTCTAAATATACAATCGAAGAAATTAATAATATCTTTGAAATCGAATTGCCTGAACCTGACGAAAATTTCGAAAATGACGAATGTTCTGAAAATCAAAACTATTATGAAGAGACAAATTTTGAAGAAAATCAAGTCGCAACTGAAGACGAAAATTTTCAGTTACAAGCCTTGGATGCAATGAGTCAGCATTAACTTTAAATGCTTATCAAATCAACCAACTGCCTTTTATTCAAATAGACATCCACCGTGTAAATTATTAATTGACACAGGAAGTCATGCCTCTTTAATAAGACCCTCAATCGCAGAAGAATATTTTTCAAATTCTATAATTAATTCGCGAAATAAATTAACCACTTGCATGGGTACAAGAAAAACGTATGGAAAAATCAATATCCCAATTTTACAAGAATATAATATTCAAAACAACATTGAAATGATAATGTATAATTTCCATGACTATTTTGATGGAATTATTGGAATCAAAGCATTACAAGAAAATAATTTAAATATAGATTTTTCTAATATGCTTCTTTCTAATAATAAAACAACAATTCCGTTTCAATATAGAACAGATTTTGAAAATCAAAATTTTGAGATTCCAAGCAACTCAATTCAAGTATGTTATTTCAATACAAATATAGCTGATGGCATTGAAATACTTACACCACCGATAAAAAATGCAACGTATTATATACCATCAACAAAAGCCACAGTCATAAACGAGACCGTAGCTCTAGAAGTGCATAATTTAATGAATAAGCCTATTATTGTCCCATATAACATAAACAACTTAGCGGAAATAAGTTTACCGTACGCTGACGAACAGTTTGAGATATTTAATATAGAGCAAATGACTTTATTAGAAAATGCTGAATATGCAAATGACCCCATTAAGTCGTTGCGTATTAATCATTTAAACTCAGAGGAATTTGATGCTTTAAAACACGTAATTAAATCTTTTCCTAAAATTTTCCACAAGCCAAATGAAAAATTGACATTTACCAATCAAGTCAAACATGAGATTAAAACAACGGATGAAATACCAGTGCACACGAAAACGTATAGATACCCACATGTGCATAAACAAGAAGTAAATTCTCAAATAAAGAAAATGATAGAAGATAACATAATCAGACCATCCTGTAGCCCTTGGTCATCCCCTGTGTGGATAGTACCTTAGAAAGAAGATGCCGCAGGCATACAAAAATGGAGAATGGTCGTTGACTATCGAAAGATTAACGAAAAAACTATTGATGATAGATATCCATTACCTAATATTACGGATATATTAGACCAACTTGGTCGTAGTAATTATTTTACGACACTAGATCTAGCCTCTGGCTTTGATCAAGTCGAGATGCATGAAAATTCGATACCCAAAACAGCATTTAATGTTGAAAATGGTCATTACGAATTTAACAGAATGCCCTTTGGTTTAAAAAACGCCCCAGCGACATTCCAGAGAGTGATGGATAATGTATTACTAGGATTACAGAATAGAATATGTCTAGTATACATGGATGATATAATAATTTTTTCCACTTCACTTCATGAACACGTGAAAAATCTAAAGAAAGTATTTGAGAGACTCGAGAAGTTTAATTTGAAAATACAATTAGACAAATCAGAATTCCTACACAAGACAGTCGAATTCTTAGGACATGTAATTACACCAAATGGAATAAAACCGAATCCAAAGAAGATAATGGCAATAAAAAAATTCCCAATACCAAAGACGGTGAAGGAAATAAAATCATTTCTAGGATTAGTAGGTTATTACCGAAAATTCATAAAGAATTTTGCCAAATTGACCAAACCAATGACATCTTGTTTGAAAAAAGACAAAAAAATAATACACAATGCAGAATTTCTAAATAGCTTTGAAACTTGTAAAAATGTATTAATAAATGACCCAATATTACAACATCCTGACTTTAAGAAAACTTTCTTATTGACAACCGATGCATCAAACTATGCAATTGGAGCCGTTTTATCTCAAGGTCCTGTCGGAGCTGATCTTCCCATTGCATACGCATCAAGAACTTTAAACCCAGCTGAATGTAATTATTCGACGATTGAAATAGCTATTTATACAATAAGTTACGAAATGAGCGTCTTTTAGGCACGCGACGTGAAAATTGTCCAACGAGGCAAAGCCGAGTTGGACAACACGTCGAGTGACTAAAAGACATCGTTTCGTAACGTATTGTATACAAGATTTTTTCTACTGGCATTTTATAATAAAAAAACACAATTTTATTTCATGTGAATAAGTCGATTACACCCAAAATCTTTGTTACCTGCTTTTACTTGACACCTGACACTTTTCATGCGATTTTCTTTTCAAAATTCGACATCAATAATTAAAATCCTAGAAAGTAGGTAATAACACAAACTTCTGTTTTGAGTAACCCAAACGTTCAATTCAGTAATTCCATTTTCAATATTCATAATAAATACAAAACAAAATTCAAATATGTGTTTAGTGTGTTTTTTATTTCTGAATAATGAATGACACTTTTAGGCACTAGTGCTTAAAAATTACTTTTACGCACTCATAAGTCACTTTTACGCATTCAAAAGTCACTTTTACGCACTGAGTGCCTAAAAGTAACTTTCACGCACTCAGTGCCTAAAAGAATGTCGTTTCAAAACTGAAATGACAATCGAAAAGTTGCTATTATGAAACGTCAGTAGAAAAAAGAACTTTTAGCAATCGTATGGGCAACAAAATATTTTCGACCTTATCTTTTTGGTAGAAAATTCACAATCTTGTCAGATCACAAACCTCTACAATGGCTATTTAATGTTAAAGAACCAAGTTCTAAACTAGTCAGATGGCGACTAAAACTATCTGAATTTGATTATGAAATCAAATACAAAAAAGGAACATTAAACATGAATGCAGACGCACTATCAAGAATTCCTGCAATACAACTTCATGCCATTCAAAAATCAGATCCAGATGCCAGATTAACATCTTCAGATGAAGAATTTCATAAAAAATTAGGATTAATGCTGAAAGATACACCATTATGTAATGATGAAATCATAGCAAAATAGTTTACAGATTCTAGAGTATATCTTCCTAAAGAAAGCGAGATAGCTAAAGAAAAAGAGATAACAATGTCTGAATCATCTCAATCAACAAAAACAGCATCAGAAAAGGAACCTGAAGAGGAACCTAAGAAAGTAAAACCCAAAATAAAGATATTATCACAACTAATAATACCTCCAAGAAAAGAGAAAAAAGAAATTCCCATAGAAATAGGAGTATCTTCGAAAACTCAGAAAAGTATCAGACAAATAACACCAACTAATCGTTCTTCAACAATTTCAGCCTTGTCTGAAAATGACCAAACAATACATACGTCTATGGAAAATCCAATATTAGGAGCTCCATATACTAAGAAACATGTAAATGTATTTGGAAATCAAATTGTATTTCGATATTCCAATAATAACACAATTAGAAAAGAGATAATCAAACTATTTGGTAATAAAAAGAGAATAATATTCTTCTTACCAAATAATCCAACAACATCACAAATTACTAATTTAGTAAAGGAATACATGCCACCTGGTATTTATTGCCTTCATTTCCTAAATAAATCTTTAGAACCTATTGTGATATGAGCATTACAAGAATCGTTTAATTCGAATTCATTTACTTTGTACATCTCGAACTCTTTATTAGAAGACATCACAGAAGTTGATCTTCAACAAGAGAAAATTCAGCAATATCATGAGACTAAAACCTCTCATAGAGGAATCACTGAAAATATTGCAGCCTTAAAGAAAAGATTCTATTGGCCCAATATCGAGAAGGACGTACAGAATTATGTCAAAGTATGCGAGATATGCAATAAAACCAAGTATGAACGTCAACCATACAAAATCATATTCAAACCAACACCCATTGGTATGAAACCTTTTGAACATATTTATATTGACACGTATATAATCAATAACCAGAAATTTCTGACCATTATTGATAGCTTTTCAAAATTTGGTCAAGCCTCTCCTGTAAATACGAAAACAGCTGTTGAGATATCATCACAGTTATTGAAATATTTTAGTGCTCATGGAATACCTCAAAAAATCACATCAGATAATGGAGCAGAGTTCAAAAATGCTATAATGACAGATCTTTGTACATTATACAAAATTGAGTTTCATTACACAACTCCAAGAAACCCGAACTCGAATAGTCCAATCGAACGTTTCCATTCGACACTACGTGAAAGTATAACGAGTTTAAAACTCCAAAACCCGAATAAGAGTATTATTGATCTAATGACAATCGCTATATTGAATTATAACAACAGTACTCATAGTACAATGAATCACACCCCTTTTCAAGTGATTAAAGGAGATTTGAATTATGCCATACCGATTGAACAAACGGAAAATAAATTAACAACTGACTATATAACAAGTTTGGCAGAATCCCTTGCAAATTTGAATACAGAAATTCAAGAAAAATTATTAGCGAAACAAACAAAGTCTTTAGAATCACGTAATAAAAATCGTGAACCTGAACCAGAATTACAAGATCCAATCTTTGTAAAACAATATAATAGAGACAAGATAAGTCCGCGTTATGATAGCAAAACACAGAATCGCTTTGCTAAACAAAATGTTAAACGACAATAATTTATTTCAGGTACTTCGAGATGAATCCATTAGTATTCCTAACTCTCGTTGGAGTCACCCAAGCGTATACATTGATGACGGTAGAAAATCCTATTTTACCAATTTCTTTAGGAACTACTTACGTAACAACTCAACATAACACGGCCTATTATCACATAAACACAACAATTATCATTCAAAGTATCCATAAACTGGAAATCACCTTAATGAAATTATCTGACACTCTTAACAAAACAACATGGTCAAACCAATTTGTTGCACTGTTTCAAACAAATATTGAAAACAGTCATTCTCAAATTAAGATTATAAAACAAGCAATCAGATCCTATCAAGACCGAAAACGTAATAAAAGAGGTCTACTAAATTTCATGGGCACAGCACAAAAATGGCTCTACGGAACCCTAGATGCCGAAGATGGCGCAAGATATGATTCTTATATCCAGACGCTTAATGATAATCAAAAAACTCTAAATGAAGATCTAAAAACACAAGCTCAAGTATTGAAACAAGTTACAAAAACATTTCACGATCAATTTTTAACTATTGAATCTAACCAAAAGGTTATCACAGGAAAATTACAAAATATTTTCTTGGAAAACCAAAATTTCCACTCAATGTTAACTTTCAATCTAATATTGAACAATATCAATATTCAAAGTAATAAAATAAGGAATCTTATTGATCATGTGCAATTAGCAATAAATTTTGCACAATTGGGAATAATGCATTATACTATTTTACAGCATAATGAATTAAATCAAATATTAACAAATATACCCAAAAGTCAGCAAATACCTTTTGATAATAAAATCAAGTATTATGAGACAATGAAAACTCAAGTAAAAATCCAAAATGAGTTAATTATATTTGTTATACACACACCAATGATTGATCCCAAGCCCTTTATATTGTATAAAATCTATCCAATTCCTATCCAAGAACTTACCATTAGGAATAAGTACCCTTACCTATTACTTACTACGGACATTTACTACAATACGTTATGGGAATGCCCGAAAGTCGAAAGTGTGTACCTTTGTAACCAAGAAGAGCTGAAACAAGAAGAATCATGTGTCTGCGACCTGATTACTGACCTACCACAACAATGTCCTTTCACTAAAGTGAAATATAAAAAAACCAACAGTGAGACAACTCCCGAATGGACAACTATTAGTCATTCCTAAGAAAAGCCTGACCATAGTTATTCAATGTGACAAGACAAACCATATGGAAATAATAACTAATCCAACGCTAGTTTCTTTTGAGAAATGTTTTGTGACAATACAAAATCAAACATTTTCAAAAACCAGCGAGAACTTCAATTTTGAACTGAAGATTCCAAGAATAGACATCCCTGAACTTCCGGAGAACACAACATTGGAACTTCAAGAAATTAACCAAGAAGACTTAGAAGAAGCCTTCAAGACGGCGAAACAAATAAGAGTTCATAATCTAAAAGAATTGTCTTTTGAACACTCTTATTTAAACACATATGTAATCATAGGTTTAAGTCTTGCTATTTTATTTTTAATTTTACTGTTTTACTGTTTTAGGAAATATAAAACTTCAGAAAAAGGTTGTGCAAATGTGCAAATTGAATTGTCTGATTTGAATTCACAACAATCCACGTTTGCAACATCTTAAGGAGGGAGGAGTTATATTAACCAATTGCCATGCTGATTTATAATAAATTATCTATTTTTTATATGCTTTAATGTGCTTACCCCTTTCCTCTAGGACTTTTTAAATACATTGTTGTAAAGTAAACATCAAATTGCTATGTCGGCATTAAATGTTTATTTAAGCCGATGCCGTCCCATAAGGAACGTTCATTTGTTTTCTGGCTTTAGCCTGTAGCAATTTGATCCGAATATTTTCTTTTGTCACCTCTGTATTTTAATCAATAAAATAAATGTTCTTTAAAATACAAGTTTCTGAATCGAAAATATAATTGGTATCAAAACACAAACAAAAACATAATACGCTTAAAATTGAGAACAAATACAAAAAACGATCATTAAGGATCGACTTTAAAATTCTTTTGAATCTATCCAAACTTATGTTAAAAACATCCAAATCAGTCTTCAAAATAATATCATTCAGAGAACGACAGCTTCTAAGTAAAGGTGAATGGTAACCATAATTGGTTCTACGAAAATCAAGGTTAAACAATGTGTTTCCTCTTAAATTGCTAGATGGTACATGTGAGCCAACTCTAGCAAGTAAGTCTGGAGAATCAATAGAATTATTAACAATCTTAAACAAAGTACACATATCAAAAAACTGTCGCCTCTGGTTCAGATTTTCAAGATTTAGGACAGACATTAACTCATTATAATTTATAGATTCACTTGGGATGCCCAATCGATATGCAATGGATCTTAAAAACTTTTTTTGGATTCGTTCCAAGTGGGAGATGTGCACAGCATAATAAGGGGACCATACAGGGCAAGCATATTCTACAACTGATCTAACAATTGCACAATAAATGTTTCTTAGGGTGTAAATATTAGTAAATTCTTTTAGTGACCTGAACATAAAGCCTAGTAATTTCATTGCTTTATTAGCAGTTATTTAAATGTGCTCTGTGAAGCTTACATTAGTGTTGAAATAGACTCCCGAGTCTCTAATAGTTTCAACCCTTGTTTTACACACGACTGTATTACTGTATTAGAAAAAAAAATAAAAACACGTGAAAATCGTTTGTTTTAAGTTCAAACACAATCTTTATTTTCCTAAACGATTTTTAATATTAATCTCAGCGCAACTGAGAATACTGAAGTAAATACACTAAATTTGCACTACACACTATTACACTATACTTAAAACACAATGTGTATGACGGTATAGGCGATATCAAAAGGAATATTATTAAATATCTTTTACTCACTACGTGTGAGGGGACGACGAAAAGAGGAGAGTTTGTAGAAACTGCTACACCACTCTCAGCTGTTGTAGAAAGTTCTATATGTAGTACTACGTAAACTTTGGCACTACTTAAATTAGGAAAAAAACTATTTATGCCTTTATTAGGCGAAAATGAGAAATTTGGACGCAAACTGCAGTCCGAACACAGCCAAATCTATGCAATAACTGCGCATTATATTTATTTTGTATCTTGAGATAAGAAAAAGGGTCTAGGCGTTACGGTCGGGTGCGTCCCCTTCTTGCATCGCCGAAGTTTTGTAAGAAGATTCAGAAAAATAATATTTGATGGATGCGCCAGTCAAGGGCATTTGCTTTACAAATTGAACAACCCTGTTAATCTCCAAATCATTAAGAACGTAATTATGTAAGTATGGTGTTTTTTTCCGAGAAAAAGTAATAATCTTACACTTCTCAACATTTAAGGGGAGTTTATTTCTTTGACACCAAGTCCGAAACATATCCAAGTCCACTTGCAATAATTGAGCATCCCTGACATCCCGAACAACCATAAAACACTTCAAGTCATCAGCCAAGAGCAAAAAATCGGAATTTCTGAAGACACCTGACAGATCATTAATAAATATACTAAAAAGCAAAGGAGACAGGTGTCCTCCCTGAGGCACCCCCGAGGTCACCGAAAATACTGAAGAGATGTAATTCTCAATCTTTACAGCCTGTTTTCTACCTGTGAGAAGACTTCCAATCAAGCTCAATAGACCTCCATGCAGCCCCACATCGGCCACCTTCTCCAATAGTATCTTATGGTCAACCGTGTCAAAGGCCTTGGAGAAGTCAGTGTAGACCGAGTCAATCTGACACTTATTCTCCAACCCCTCCAACAGAGCCTCCTCATAGACCAGAAGATTAGTCAATGTAGATCTACCCTTAATAAAGCCATGCTGTTCTGGTACAATAACATGTTTCAAAATTGGTGTAAGAAAATCCGTTATTATAGACTCAAATACCTTAGAAAAAATAGACATTTTGGATATGGCCCTATAGTTTTTAATATTATTTCTTTCTCCACTTTTAAACACAGGAGTTATATAGCTTAATTTCCACATATCAGGAAACCGTCCCAACTCTAAAGCCTTATTGAATATTTTACATAATATCTCTGAAAGAATACAACCACAATTCTTAACAAACAATACTGGGATGTCATCTGGACCACAACCCAATCCATTCTTCAATGAATGTATCTTGTTAAATATATCAAGAGGGGTAATTTGAACTGAACTGATACTGCAATTAGACAAACTAGATAAATTAGAGACAGGAATGTTTCGATCACTCTCAACACTCACCTCAGTATAAATTGAGGAAAAACTATCCTTAAAGAGATTGACAATTTCATGAGGCTACCTTCATGCTCATCAAAAAAACATAGAACTGGGATATCCACGATTTTCATTTTTCGATCGTACATATCTCCAAAATCCATTTCTGTCCTGTGTCTCGGACTCGATTTTCTCAATGAAATTCCTATGGCTGATATGAGAATAAATTTTACATTCTTTCCTAATTTCTGAAAAAACTCTATAATCCTGAGCGGACATGGTATTTTTATAGTTTTGATGTGCCTTTTTTTTAGACAAAATTAAATATTTTAAATGATTATCCATCCATCTTGGAAATTTTGCTGTTTTTACCTTTTTGAAATGGGTGTAAAGATCTCAATAGCATGATAAATTTGATTATAAAAAGTTTCGACAGCAGAGTTTATATCATCCATATCAACAAAAGAGTCCCAATCCACACAAGACAGATAAATATTTAAATCCCTAAAATTACAATTCTTATAATCTAGAAAACAATAATCATACTCCAACTTATTAGAATTATTATTTGAAATCAATACATCAAAAACCAAAGCAGGATGAGGTGTGTCAAAATTCAAAAGTGGATCGGCTGATATTGAGGTACATACATCTTTATTACTACAAAATATCGAATCCAGAAAGTTCCCATAAATATTAGAAATATTATTCACTTGATATAAGCTGTGGAAAGCCATGCGGTCAGCCAACTCTGTGGTTTGTTCAGATTGTTTACCAATAGCCCTAGTCCCATGCAAATCATTGATCCAGGACACATCCGGTCTATTAAAATCTCCACATAAATAGATTTCCAAGTTTTGACAACTACTACATATTTCCAACGCAGCTGTTACGGATGAGCAGTAACTTTCATAGGTATCCATAGGAGAATATGGGGGCAGATAAGCATTGCCCAACAAAATATGATGCTTTTTCAAAGAAACCAGTACAAAAATGTGTTCCACTGATTCAAATTGAGTAGATATCTGTCTACAATTAAGAGACTTTCTCACTGCAACCATAACACCCCCTTGTGACTTATGGACACTGGTTCTATCAGAACGATCACAGCGAAATATTAAGTAATTACTCATTCCCAATTCGCTCGACAAAATGTCTTTGTTCAGGAAAGTCTCAGTAAATAACACAAAATCATAGTTTTCCGTGGAAATATTGCACACAAGGGTGGTTAGTTTTGTTCTCAACCCCCGCACATTTTGATAGTAGCCTGTTAGAGCTACCCTGTTGCCAGAATATGCGTCTCCTGAACAAAATTTGATGGTCGATCATTTCGAGGTGTTCTATCTTGCCTGTCATTCAATTGTGAATCCAGCTTCACTCCCTCATTTCTAGACTGCCGTGGTCTAAATTGAAATTCCTTAAAAACCACTCCACGAGGCCAAAAGTTACAATCATTGATAGTATCAAAGTAGTTTTTAGCAATACCAAGCTTAAACGATTTCATCCTGTTTCTGACCACCAGCTTCTGAACAGAAAGATTGCTATCATCCACTTTAAGTTTATTTTGCACAAATTCATGCACCACATCTTCACTAAATGTGTGAGTACTTTCAATAAAAATTATATTTAAAAAAAATGCTCTGAAGAGTTGGCACGTATGATTCCACCGAGAGTAGCACCTACCAGGCGAACCCGTCAAACAGACGGTAACCATGAATTTACTGTCAAACTAGAGGCACCAAGAACCTCATTATATCAGAATTCATATCTCTGAAGAACAGCATCGCTGTCGAATAAACTCCCTGCGACGGTTTTCCCTGCAGGTTACAACCTGAACCGTTTCAAGACCAACATACACCGACATTTCCGCGCACTTGCCGCTTTTCGAGCGTGATAGGACATTTCCTTGCGAATGCGCAAAAAAAAAAATATTATTTATAGAGAAATTGCCAAAGAAAACTCAGATGTTATAGAAGAAAGAATATCAAGAAAAATAAATGACATGAATATATACAAAAACTCCCTCGATCTAGAAGAGCAGTTGGAGGCAGTTGGGAAGGCCCTGGATACTATGCAAAGCGATAATGTAACGTTAGCCCTTACGGTTAAGGTATGGATGGAACTATTGCAAAATAAATGTTTGGATCCATATAAAGCCGACATTAAAAAAAAATATATGATGAAGCTCTACAACCATTTCACTTCGTGGCATTTCTAACAGACCCGAAATTATTGAGCTCTCCCTTAAGCAAAGACATTGAAGAAAAAGCCGAAAATTGGCTCTCACAAAGATCACCAGATTTCTTACAAGGCTATCTATTATTTAGAATAAAAGACATGGAACTGTACCCGAAGTCAATGTTTGAGCCATCAGTAATTGAGAATATCGCAGCACATAAATGGTGGCAAATTATAAAATCAAAATTTTTGGCCCAACAAAAGAAAAATGAGAATGAGCATTTAATTCAAATGGCTGATTTTTTTTCAAAACTCCATAGCTGTCCAGCTAGCTCGGCTTCCTTGGAAAGGATTTTTAGTACGTATGGGTTAGTTTGGACGGATTTAAGAAATCGGCTTCTACCGGAAAAAGTACCAAAACTGGTGAAAATATTAAAATATTATAATTATGTAAATAGTTCAAATTAACTTGGCATTCCAACATAAATAATATTAGAGAATATAAGTTTAAGTTTTTTACTGTTGTATTCGGGCTAGGAAAATTATATTTATTTTATATATTAAGTTTTTGATATTTTGCTTTTGTATTCCTATTCCAACCAAAGATATTATAAGAAAATAAAAGTTTTATTATTTTATTTACTTATCACGAATTTTATTTTCATAACAAAGAGAACACTGCTGGTGGTGTTTTTGTGTGGATTTTTGTGTATGGATTTTTGTATAAAATTGGAGTGGTTTTTTCATACAAAAACTCAGTGATTTTTTGGAGTGGCTTTTTTGCTTTGCCAACCCTGATCAATGAACTTCTTAATATCAAAATTAATAATGTACTTGAGTATACACCGGTGCAAAGTTGGCACCCGAAAATCAAGCACACCTGATTTTCTCAGGAGTTCTGAGTACTTTTAGGATAGTTCTAGAGTTCTGAGAGGGGTGCAACAATAGTTCTCATGCCTAAGTATTTTTTTTTTTTTTTAACAAAAAAAGGGGTGCTAACTTCGCGCCGCACCCCTTTTTGATAGTGCAACAGTTCTCGAGTGATTTTTCGGTTCTAAGGGTATAGTTCTAGAGTTCCTGATAGAA